>JBAKBP010006660.1:0-108030 GCA_037953745.1 Lithodes maja | reverse complement strand
GTGAGCTAGAGTAATCAACGAGACTTAAAGATACGATAGATATGTGCATCTATCTACATAGTGTGGAGTATGGTTATCAGCCTACAACTATAACATAGTAAGAGATCCTTCATAATCAAAGGATAATATAAAACAGTATTTCTATTGTTATTCCCTTATAGCCTCTTGGATATTGATAATAAAGTAACAAATAGATAAGGGTTAATACGAAATACGACATGTCTGCTTCTTTTGTACGGTTCTATTTCTCCTTCTGGGGGCAGGAGGCGAGGAATCATTCTCCCCTTGTAAAATTATTGTACCCATCGAGACGGGGCAAGGGAACGTGAAAGTGGTCCCGGACCCTGAGAATTAGAACCCTTGAATGTTGTTTCTGTTTGGGCTCTGTCTCGAGTCAGCCAGCCCCATCAATGGGGTATGTGCCTGAGTATATTATATCCAAACATACATACAAGTTTGGTGGTGTTGGAGCCAGTGGTTCTAAAATATCTGCTGTTATGCTGAGTTTGGGAAAACTCTTATATTATTCCATTGGCAAGGGGGCCACATTTGAGTGACCAAGACTAGACACCAGAAAGAAATTATTTGTTGAATATAAATAGTTTTTTCTTTCAATTTCAAAGATCCTCTGCTGTCCTTGCTTGGCTAACTTTGGAGGTAGAGTCTTACCGTTGAAAATAACCATACCATGACTGAAGTTTGGGTGGGATTGTAGTAAAAATGACAGCTATAAAATGGCTTGGATAAACTGATACTACAGTGACAATTATTGAACATATGCATGGCTATGTAAAAATAATACACTTACTTTATACCAATTAACCCATAAACGGCGAGCGTCCTCATATGAGCCATGACCTAAAAAAGCCTTTTCAAACATCCCACTTTCACTCAAAACAAAGGAATGTGTAAATATTTGAGATAAATCCACTCCATACATCCTATCACTACTCCACATGTGTCCATATTCCCCCCTTCCCTCAATTATCACCTATTTTTCGCTTATTCCTGTGATTATCAGTTTATTTATGGCACCAAAACTCCCTACCCAGTTTCAAGGTCTAAATGGAGGGGTGTGGAGGGAGGAGAGAGAGAGACTAGCCTGCACTACCCCCAGTCTCGCTCGAGAGCTCGTGAAGGGAGGATGCAGTTTCGCTCTCTGTCAACTCCATGAATGAACCGCTCTGCAATATTTCATGTTTGTCACCCCCCAAATACTATTCTCACTTGTTTTATTGCTGTAAAATGTAATTATCTTCATATTAAACATAAAATATGAATAAGTAATAACGATATTTATCGGATAATGACGATTTGTCAGAAATTAATGCAATAGCTTCGCCCCTCACGACGTTTAACGAATCAGAGTCTCGCTGCGAATAGGTTAATGTGTCTATATTATACAGGTTCAATCAACATTCACATGGATCATGAATCATGTGACAAGTCCTCCTATTGTAAGCCCGACTATGATTTTGTTATGTATGGTGAAAAGTTTATGATTTTGTTATGTATGGTGAAAAGTTTGTTTGTGTACACCTCAATCGAAGTTGCATTATATACAGAGCGGTCGCGAAACATTTCCCCATAGGGAATTCCTGTGTATTTGCAAGGGAGAGCTGAAGAACCTATTTTTATTTATTTCACTCCAACACCACATACCTCACAAAGGAATTAATGAAAGCAAGCATGTGATCCACCGGGATTCGAACTTGAGTTACCTCATACAGATGCAGATTAAATATATAGGAATACCCTATGGGCAATAGACAGGAATTCACTATGGGGAAATGTTTCACGACCGCGCTGTATGTATATATACTGTACAGTACAGTATATATACATATATATATATATATATATATATATATCATAATAGTAATTTATATACCGTAATTTTGAATATGGTTCTATCCATGACAATAAACTCAATATTGTAAAGTATTTGTGTATTGGAGTACAATAGTATGCCAAATATTTAATTCATAGGTATTCCAATAACATATGTTGAATATAATGGTAGCCCACAAATGTATCATTGGTCAGTTTGTCTTTGTGAGTCGTTGGTTTGCGTGCAATAAATGCATGGACCGAGATTTACATTGTAATATTTCTTTTGTTTCAAATATGTGCACAGGTTCATTTTATCTTGGGATTGACACGATGAAGAATCATCAACTTGAATTTGTGGAATAGTTATGATTTTAGATCCAAAATATTTTTTCATACATACTAATAGCATATACATTACATAAAAATACATTATAGTAAAACGTGTCTAAGTAAAATAATAAAATGAGAAATTTCAAAGTAAAAGGAAAACATAGTTCTAAAAGTAAATAAATGAATGAATATCAACATACTCTTACAGAACTGCACATTATAGCTGTTGTCGTACCTCGTTATACTAAATGACAAAGAGGTGATCCTGCTGATTTTATATATTGGTTAATTTATCATAACTACACAAGGAACCAAATATTAAAAGCATGACATAATCAAAACTGGATCAAACCATACATTTAATTACAATTAAGAACTCTGATTAGCAGTACAATGATTGTTATTAAAAATAATGTTAATACAAATAACTTTGATACAAATCGACTACAAATATTATAAATATAGAATCAGTTACAAAATGGAGATCATAACCTGGCTCCAGGTAACAGTACGGGAGGTCGTCGAGCTTCGTGTCTCTGTACCCAATGAATTCTTGCCATAATTATGTCTAGTTCATTTTGTGAGGCTGATATATTATACAAATCACGAAATGTATTGTGAATATAAGTACAAAACTATCCAAGTTGTAACCACGGGAGATTGAACCTGATGATAGATGATCTGGAATGTAAATTTGTTTTATAAAAACGAGCTTGTACCCAAGCCAGGTGATGTCTCGGTAGTAACACACCACAGGACTGGGCCGCCTCGTGGCTGCTGCCGTAAGAGGGAGCACCAGTTATGCGACGCAATGCATTTGAAAAAGCAACTTCAAATGCTTTGAAAAGTTTTACTCGTAAGATATTGCTGTTGTTCCATAAACAAAGTCCATAATCAGGTATGCAATAAGAATTAAACAGAAATAAAAACGTATGTTTATCTACATGTTTAAAATCCCTTAAAATGCTATTAAAACTAGCGTGAAATTTCTTGATAAAATTCTATATCGTCTTCATCCTGCAGATCCGAGCGTATTATATGTCCAAGATATTTATATGCATCAACGACATCAAATATATCTGTACCTAACTGTATTGTACATTCGTTATTTTTAGTGCTGTACTTACATTTCATGCATTTAGATTTACTTTTATTTATTTCTAAACTAAGATGTTCAAGTTCAGTAGACATATGTTTATAGACTTTCCATTGTGTCTGTAGTTCTGGCAATTACTACTAAGTCATCAGCGTAAGCGAGAATATTCATTCTTGTTGTTCCTAATTTAAAGCCATGCTCTATGTTAGCTATTTGTTTAATGATGTCGTCAATATACAATTTAAATAAAAATGGAGAAAGTATACCTCCCTGCCGAACACCCTTTTCCACAGGATAAAAACGACTCTGGTGGTCCCTCCAACAGACATTTGCATATTGGTTACGTAAATAATGCATAATCATAAAAACAATATCGACAGGAACACCCCTATCTAAAAGTTTGTTTCCTAATAAAAAATGGTTGACATTATCGAAAGCCTTAGACAGATCGACGAACATTATGATACCACCTCGTTTATAGTTTGAATATTTCTTCATGGCTTCTTTAAGTAAGAGACATGCATCACTTGTTGATATTTCTTGTTTAAAACCAAATTGCCTTTCATTAATACTAATCTTTTCTGATAATACCTCTAATAAATGAATCTCAAAAACCTTCAGTAAACATGATGACTGCATCACAGGTCTATAGTTTGAAGTCACTAATATTGCCTTTATTATCTTTAATTATTGGAAAAATATTCTCTTTAAGCATATCGACTGGCATATAGCAGTGGGAGAATATTGCGTTATAAAACTGTGATAGAATAATTATCTAGTAAATTATCGGAAGCGTTTTCAAAAGAACAGTATGAATCCCATCATGGCCTATTCCATTGTTTAATTTACCCAGCGCTCTCCTAATTGAAACTTTCGATATTTTTAAATGCATTTTTGTACCGTTTGACCAAGCTCTTTTAACATTATCAAGATCAACTTCTTCCGAATCATTTCTTTGAACTTGATGTCTCAGAAATTTATCTGAGAATATATTCGTAATTTGTGTACTGCAGGTTTCTCCATCAATTATATTAAAAATCTTTGCTTTCCCACTTCTTTCCAAAATTTATTTTTATTAGCAAATTTTTCTACAATAGACTGACATATTTCCATATGTTTATCTCTTTTGCAACTGTTAAGATTACTTTTAAATTGTTTTCTAGATTCCAACATGTTTAAATATTCCTGTGTGTCTCGCTTTCTTCCAAGTTCTACCCACATCAAATAATCATGTCTAGCAATTTCATGTTTCTGTTTAACCCTTAGGTTCCATCCCGGGATTACTTTATATTTATTAACTTTAACGAATTTAGTTTTATAAGACTGTGAAGCATCCACCACGGCTGAACAAAATTCTGTATACAATTTATCAATACATTTCAAGTGCTCACTATTTCGGCATCCAAATTTAGAACAGTGTTCACATTATATTAAAACTAATTGTACTGAGATTTAGGCAATGGAGGTCGTCGATCTCTCTAAGATCAGATGGTTGTAAACGAGTCCAATTTACATGTTCATTTTCATGATTTACATTATTAGGTTGTGTACAATTGTATCCTAACTGCATAGTTGGCAAACTTTGTGGGATAATTGCAAGTGTCGTAACTAAAGGCAGATGATCTGATCCAATAACATTATTAAGTATGGCAACATTTTTAACACTAACCGTAGTATCTCCTCGACCTACAACGTGATCCAGCCACCTACTTGTAGAATTACCATAGCTAACAAATGAAAAAGAACTTGCAGGCAACATGCAAGAGAATTATCATTCATAAAATTTGACAAATTACGCCATGCCCGTCCCGAGAGAGGATCGGCATTAAAATCGCCGATAAAATATATTGCGTCAAAATTATAATTCATAATGACATCTTCAAGGGCTGAAAGAGTTTCCAAGTACTTATTTAATGTTCTAGTTTCCCATATATCACTATTTATATAAGTGTTAATTAATAAAATATCAGTATCAAATATCTTTATGCTAAAGACCATAACATTATTTGTTGATACAATTGTATTAATTTGAATATGGGAGTTTTTCCTCCATAATACAGCCATTCCTCCTTCAGGACGACCAGCCATGGCAGCAAGAGCTTTATCAGAGAAGGTGGCTGGAGCACCAACACTTTCATAGTTCTCATCAATATAATCAAGAATATAGTTTTTTTCATGAGTAATAAAAGTTTCCTGTAAGAAAAGAAAATCATACTGGTGACTTGCAAGTTCGCGAATTAGGTCGATATTTTTACGCAGCGAGCAACAATTATAAGTGCAAATCCTGATGCCCATAAAAATCACTATATACAACAAAAAATTAAATAAATGAAAAATTAAAAAGGAAAACCACAAACTAAAACCTATTTATTATCAGCAGACCTACGTCTGTTATAAAACTTATTTACTATTATGTCTTCCGGCCACAACTCAGATTGGAAAAGTTTCTCTCTGTCTGCTAATTGAACTGTAACCTTAAAGGCATTGAAAGTTTCAGATACAATATCAATCTTAGTAATTGCTCTAACATCCACTTTAAAGTTACTAATAATATAATCTTTAAGACCATCTTCAGTAACATCCTTCTCCACACGGCCAATAAAGACATCAGTACAACCTCTTTACCCCTCTGAGTGTACCGTCACTACCTTTTTTCTCTCCTCTAACTCCTTTGAAAGATTTTACAAAACCTTGTTTATATTGTTTGTTCTTACTACTTCTGCTCTGCACTAGATTCCATCCGTCCTGTGCAGGGTTGTCACCAGATGTTGATCTTGGCCTGTACGGTGATGGTGCCGCCCTGACATGTCTGGGTGCCAGTCGATGTGGTTGTTTGCTAACAGCTCCAGTACGAGTGTCCTTAACTCCTGTCTCTCTTAAATCCTCTGTTACCATCCACGATGATTCGCCGCGTCATATCACCAATGTCTTCACTTACAACAGCTCCTGCGTAGCTCATCCCCTGGTGTCCTTGATGGTGACGATTCCTTACATCCCGCATCTCTCTCCCACGTACTTCACCAAACCTCACGGCCAGGCGATAATGTTTCAGCTGCAGCACTGGTTTTGGATTTTCTTATCGTTTCGTTCATATCGCTAACACGATGTGCCGATCTTTCTTCAATAGAGTCCAATTCCACTTCATTTACTCCCGAATTTAGCAAATTGTGTCTAAAGGCCGCGTCATACAGAGGTCAACCGCGACCCGACAGTAACCCGAAGGCAATGACTTGCACTTTTCACCCGAAGTCCCCGAATGAGACTATGACTAGAAAGCAATTCGAATGCAACCCGAGGGTCTCTAATGCGTCTCGAATATGAGTCGATGTTATCCCGTATATTACTCGAAACTAACCAGAAGTAGAACGGAATTGAATCGACCATGAGTCAAAAGCTAATCGACGGTGACCCGAGTAGCAGATACCAACCCGAGTTAAAACCGAATCACACCCGAAGTAACCCGACTTAAAACCGAATAAAAATCGAACCCCACCCGAAGTCAGGAACCCAACCGGAATGAAACGAGAATGTAAGTCGAACGTGACTAGAATAAGTAGATTATGACACGATTTTTAAGTTATGCATCACCCCACTATATAAAGAGAGGGTGTGCTCACACAAGCTTCATTTGTACAGTGCACCCAACACAACAACATGTCACAGGAAAGCAACCTCCCGGACCCATCACGACCAGAAGAGATGGATGACGAGGCATTGGAGTTGGCAATCTTGAGGCAGGAGATAGTTAATGCCAACCTCAGATATCAGATTACTGCCCGCGCCATCATGGACAAAGAACGTGAACCCCAACGGCCACGACGACCAAGGAAACCCCGAAGCTGCAGCGTCAAGCCAGTGTTGAACATCAATTTATAGAGTAAATAATTTTCTAGCAACACTCCTACATTATATATATATATATATATATATATATATATATATATATATATATATATAATATCAATGGTTATTTAATTTGGTCATTTTTACATAGCAAATTACATTACAAATATTCACAATAATCTGGGTGCAGCTTATTATTTATACATAGAAATAATTTAAAAAGTATTATACATGTTAGACAATATTAATATTCGATTTTATTCTATTTACAACATCCAACAATAATGGTGAAACATTTATGTAACTTATGTTTATTAAATCTTATGTTGAACAGCACCAAGATATTTATTTATACCTTTAACATTTATTTTTGGCTTCGACAACCCTTCGACTTACATTCTAGTCATTCGGATCACGATCGAATATTCATCGAGTCTAATTAGGAATGTCGGACATGCATAGAGTCATTTTCTAGTAGTATTCGGGTATCCATCCTAAAATTTGGGTCAGCATCGAGAACAGTAGAAGTTCGAAAAAGTTTATGTAGGAATTTTCCAGTGAGCATCGAGTCTAATTCGGGTTACGGTCTAAATCACCGGGTCTAAGTCCACTTAGGTTCGATCAATTCTGGTATGAATAGAGTTAAATTTTTTGACTCGAAAGTGACTCGCATATGTCGAATGCGATCAGAATATGGTAGAATGTAAGCCGAATACGAATCGAATGTAAATCGAAGGTGACTCGAGGATTTTGTAACGTTTTTTTGACCCGAACGCACTCTAGGATTTCCCAAAAGTTAACTCATGCACTAACTTTTGGCCGACATATCCGAACTTTCGGGTGATGACCAGAGCATGACTAGAACAACTCGAACATACCAGAATCATACTCGATGTCGCCCGATTTTTGGGCCGAATACACTCGAACCGCAATTTTTTTTTTTTGCAAGTCGTTGCCTTCGGGTTTCTGTCGGGTCGCGGTCGACCTCTGTATGACGCGGCCTTTAAGGAGAGCACATCATCGATATTACTCTCTGGGGGTACCACATCTCTACCAGCATCCTCCAAGCATGAAACTGCTGCTAAAAACTTTTGCTTCACTTCTACCAACTCGAGTTTCATTTCCCTTACCGTGTCAGCGGTGTTGAATACGTTTTTATGTCCAGAATGTTTGGGATCATTTCATTTAGCTTCATAATTTCCTCAGACAGGTTGCCTATTATAGGAGCGATCATTTCGAGACCGAGGGGAGGCATTTTTTTATGTGAGTCCGTCACAAACTTGATCTTTCTCCGAGATTCACACAGACTACCATGAAACTGAAGCACATCGTTCAAGTCCGCACGCTTATTATCTGGACCTCGTCTCCAAGTAATGTCCTCTTTCAAAATGTTACATAACTCAACCTTAGCGGATTTTATATCTTCGTGAGAATAAAAACTGAAAACAATATCCTCCAGCGATTTTGGGTTCTCGTAATCCTCTTTTGCAGAGTTGATGAAGCATTACAGACCGTTTATGATAGGTTCGATTATGAGTGGTTCATTTGCCATATTGACGTCATTCGTTGCCATGGCAACACACTTCGAAAAAACAAAAGAATGTCACTGGCACAAATTCACTGTTTATGTTTGAGAGACAATGTACATGTAAATAGATAGTCTACTTCAGTCATTATTTTAGAAGAATCGCCTTCGTACACTATATCACCGTATAAATCCTTGATGTGGTAGTGCCGGGTTTCCAAACTGCGTTCACTGACCGCCATGTTTAATCCCCACATCGAAGCGCTGGCAGACACTTTCATTGTTGACACTCATTTTAGCACTATGGTGTCAGTTATCGAATATTAGTGACCACCAGTCAATGTATCACCACTTCATAGATTAGTCACTGTATTCATAGCACCGAAGATTAGCGAATTATGTTGTATATCCAGAGTTTGATAGGAGAGCTTCTCAGGCTGTTTACACCAACTCGCGCATGCGTAAAAGTTACTAGTAGTAGTGATGGTCATAGCAGTAGTCATGATGGTGACCAGCAATGATGATAGTTGTAGTGATAATGATGGTTGTAGTGATGATGGTGCCTATTAGTGATGATGGTGAGTAGTAGTGATTATGGTTTAAGTTGTAGTGAAGATGACAGTAGTAGTGATGATGAGAGAAGTAGTGATTACTATAATAGTAGTAGTGCTGATCATAGTAATGGTGATGGTGACTAGTAGTGATGATGGTGACCCATCGCAGAGTTGGGTATGCCGTCTTGATTTTGGCAAAACGGCACGTCTACTTTATTACAAGGTTTACCTGCTGCCATTTCCACAGTTGCAGGTATTTTAATTGTGCTGTAACACATTTAGAGCAATAGTGAATTCTTCTGGAAGAACTGGGGCGTCTGAGAAATAAAAGACAATATTGTTTTTAATACTACTGACCTTTGCCCAGTGAGGACGTGTCTTTAGTGACCGCTAGTGACTGACCTTTTTACCCCATAGTGAGGTGCTAGTGTAAATAGCTTGAAAATTCTTAGTGAAATATGGCTGGTGTTGAGGAGATGCTACCTCCTCCCATATTATTCAGCTATATCTTGCTTTGCAGGAAAGGCTGGAGAATGTGGAGAGAGGGGTTCAATCTCTCAAAGACGAAAATTTGGCCTTAAAGCTAGCCATGGTGGAGAAAAACAGTGAGACTAGTGTTCCTAGGGATCGTGATGCTCTCTGGAAAGTGGTTTCTACCAGTGCAACAACCTGCTAGCTGGAAAGGCAACCAGTTAACGCCAGCAACAATTTCATCACCCCACCTGATTAATGTGATGGTGTACAAGTGGATGCCAGCGGCGAGCAGAACGCAAGAATGGGAGGTAAGAAGACTCCAAACACAGGTAAGTGTAAGCTTATAAATGTTGTGGGAGACTTGAGTTACGTATCTAGGTCAAAATCTCTCCACCAAGGTTAGGAAGCTTGAGTGTCTCCCCGGAGCAAGAATAGGTAGAGTTTGCGAGAGATTGCAGGACGTCATTGACGACTTTGGAGATAAAACCATAGTCGTGCTTAGTGCAGGTAGCAATGACATGGGTAACCTTACCATTGTTGAACTGCGTAAGTTGTATAGGGTAGCCTTAGATAAGATTAAGATGAAGGGTGGGACTCTCATTGCTTGTTCTATTTTACCAAGACGAGGTGTTAGACGTGAATGGATGTCCAGAGCAATTGATTTCAATTGCTGGCTGGCAAAGCTGTGCAAAGAGTTGTCATTACCATTCATAGATAGCTGGAGCTTTTACTAGAGTAACGATAGCATGTAGGCTACGCAAGAGACTGGGTTAATATAAGTAGGAAAGGGGTGGGGATGTTAGGAAGGCTAGTTGATAAAGTACTTGAGGTGCGTTTTTTAAATGGAAAAATGACATCAAAAGAATACAAAGGAATTTAGGCAATATAAATAACAGTGAAACAATAGTTGATAATGCAGTAATAGAAGTTAGTCATAATATGAGTGGTACAGTATCTACCACAATACAATATAATATCAAAAGTCAAATAGTTTCAAATCTAATAAATACATTGAGTGTATTTTACACAGATTGTAGAAGCTTATGTAACAAAATAGATCAGCTTAGACTAGCAGTAGTTCTCAACTCGTTTCAGGCCGCGGACCACCGGCCCAGTAAACAAAATATTGTGGACCATTTCATTTTTGAGTAATGATAAATAAAGCATAGACAACAAACATCTGACTGCATGTGTTGATAGATTTGGGTAAGTACCAATCATACTGGCCCAAAAAAGAAAATCCATTGTAGATCGCTGGTACATATCTTGAGCCGCTAAATAATTTTTCAAACCCAAGAATTCCTCCTGAAGATCCTCTGGAACACTATGAACAGCTGTTGCGAATGGATTCCAGATGAAAGATAACCCATCCCTTGTCATGTCCACCTCCGGAAAGAATCGCTAAAATTCATCCTGCAGCTTATGTTCGAGAATTTGCATCTGAATGGCTTCCTTTTCCCCGTTCATGGCATTCACACATGGAAATTGAACCAAATGTTTACCTTCGACTCGTTCGACCCAGAGTTCTAATTTCTCAAGAAAAGCCTTGATGGTGCCTTGGTGAGAGAACAGATTTGCACCTTTCCCTTGTAGCTGAAGATTCAGTTTGTTCAAGATTCCAAAAATATCAACAAGGTATGCAAGTTATAATTCTGACTGAGTTATCATATTTTTAAAATCCTCTTGTCCTTGAGACTTGGGAAATATAACCAATTCTTCTCTCAGGTCAAGAATTCTGTTGACTATGTTTCCTGCTGACAACCACCGTACAGAAGTGTAGACCAGCAACACCTCAAAATCGGAACCCATGTCCTGGTATAATTTTCTGAACAGCCTGGTGTTCACTGCTGATGATTTGATGTAATTAACCACCTTCACCAATCCTTTGAAATTGGTATTCAGGTGATCAGGCAGTGTTTGTTTATGCCAATGGCTCTCTACAGCTACAACCTGAAGATTGCCAATATATTTCTTAAATAGGAATAACACAATAAAAATTAATGGTCTATTATTTATTTTGATAACAAAAATTGTATTGCATTATCAATAAATTAAAAATTATATGCACCAATCTCCAGTTTATTACCAAATATAGTGAACGACCTGTGGACCACCAGTTGAGAACCACTATTAATATTGCTCTAAGCCTTAGAGCAATATTAAATAGGGAGACTGTAGGCAGAATTGTGGTTACGGAAACATGCATAAATACAGACTCCAAACATTTATTAGCAGAATATAGTATTCCAGGATACAATTTGTTTAAATTCTGATAGAATAGGTAGAGTAGCAATATTGGATAGGTTTACCAAAAACCTGCATTAAATCATACATTTAAACAAACAGCGATAATGAAAGTGTTTGGGTAGAGATATGGGAGGGTAGTGAGGCCGTAGTTATTAGCGTTCTTTATAGACCACCCAATTTAAATAGAAATTATGGTAACCTGTTGTGGGAGGACATAAGGAAGGCGTCTATGAGTAATAATGTATGCATTTTAGGTGATATTTCTGTTTCAGGTTTGGACTAGCAGAATCAAACTAGCGTCAGTGAATCTGAAGATTTTCTAGAAGTAGTACTTGATAGTTTATTCAAATTAATAAATACGCCTACTAGAGGGAATAATATCCTCCACTTAGTCTTCAGTAACAATGAACATATGGTAAAAAATGTAGAGATTGTTGACGTAGTAGGGAACAGTGACCATAAGTCAATATATTTCAACTTAGAATGGAATGGCAAAATAAAAACATAAATATGTATTAATCCCAGATTTTAGAAAGGCAAATTATGGCGGATTAAAAGGATCCCTTAAGGAATTACCTCTTATCAAACGATTAATGGAGGCTAGGTGCTCCAATGAGGTCAATGTAGCCCAGGCGTTTTACAGCGAAGGTCAAGAGGGCCCTGTAGCCCAGGTGTTTTACAGCGAAGGTCAAGAGGGCCCTGAACAGTTAGATTCTACTTATAGTAAGTTCATAGCCTCATTACACTATGCACAAGACAAATATATCCCCAAAAGAAAACTTAGATCAATACAGAACCATCCAAAATGGATTGTTACAACTGACAGTAGAGGCTTCTAGTCCTTCGACTAACACAGATAAATACTCAGCACCTCCGTAGCCTCAGCTCGTAACACAGCCTATCGCAACAGAACAAGAGCTCATTCGCAACTTCCAGGCTCTCTGGGGACCAAAGGTGCAGACAATCCCCCAACTGGTTCCGTTCAACACACAATGCTAAAACTGGAACCATTAGTTGTGGTTAAAAGATATTTTGAGCCACAACTATAATCAAAACTCAGTACCGAATGGCAATACTGAGGAGGATCCTTCCTAAGGAGCACAAAAAAGAGAAAGCTCCAATTTAATTAACGTTAATCACATTACGGTAAATACATGCCAACAATGAATGCCAAAATAATGAAGCAAGTCTCAAGCATAAACGAATGAATCTAGGATCAAACAAACGCCTATCAACCACCACCCACCTACCTATCCTAACAATCGTTGAGGTGACCTAAGCCGACTTTAACTCAACGGATTTTTATAATTGGTCAATTGCTCGTGCTAAGCAGAGAAATAAAACCCAGGTAGGCAACACAGCCTACCTGTGGCGCACTGTAACACAAATATCAAACGCCAGTCTGTTTTGTCCAGCCTATCAGTTTGCCTGGGCCGAAGTAATCCTCCCTGTAACTGAAAGACTATTCAAGTCCTCCACCCTCTACTTCAAACCGGGCATTCCCAATAGACTGGACCCCTAGCTAAAATAATGCACATAAAAGAAATAATGATCGGCTGGGAATTAACACACGCCACTGCAGGAATAAAATAAAATGCTAAAGAGTACTAAGTCTAGCTATTATGCCAGCGAGGAATAATTCTCTTACCCCTCCACCAATACCGAAGTATACTGGCTACCTTAGCAAGGCCAAGGTTGCAGCTCTAGCTAAACACAAAATAGAAGAAACATATTATATGGAAAAACACAGTAGCAATGCAATCACAATACCACACACACCCCTTAGAATCCGTCTGATGTTACGTTAATAGGCCAATGAATAAATATATGACAAGAAAGAAATAATTAAGCAAATGCCAATAAAGAGAATAGCGAAATATAGATGTTACTCCCTCAAAACCTAAATGCAGACTGATTAAATAAATAAGCAATTACACAAATGCCAGTAAGAGAAAAGTGAGAGTTAGTTGTTACTCCCCTAATAGTTGGAATTGGACTGACATTCCCATAGAGTACAGATTGGATAGAGGCGAAAGCGTGACGTCACACGGTTATTTTTCCGCACGTCCTAGGGATTTGGTGGCAGGACTGTTTTAGGGCATACAACGAAAACACCTCAGTCGTTTTTCCTTATTAGATACTCCTTGATATCTGTGCGCCTGGCTTGTTTGCAGTGTTACCAAAGTTTAGGTTAATTCCGCAAAATGAGGGGACAATAGATTAAAGAGGGAATGTCTTTAAGAGTGATTTAATGTTGGTAAAACACTTTTAAATTATTTAAAATAAAATAAATATATAAAAGCAAGAGGAAAATATCAGGAATACATATACAATATAAAACAAATCTTTCAGATGATGTAAAGTAAACTGTATAACTATAAGCAACACAACAAGAATAACATTTAATTTTGAATATATATTATTAGTTACATGTTATGTAGATGTTAATTTATGTTAAAGATGCACTAAAACAGAACATTTCACGAAATACGTTCATAGGTTATACTTCTGACATCTAGGGATATTTTGTCTCGGCATGTTTGACGTTGGCAACTCCCCACTCTCACAATAATGGTGGGGGTAGAAGAGACGTGATTGTGAACCTCCTCATAATTACGACAATTTCACGATGATCTGGCCTTTCCAGTAACCTCTACTTATGTCTATTGAGTCTCTGGATATTGTAGAATTGATTATTAACACTCCACGAATGGCTAGGTCGGTAATTTCTACTACCTGCCAAGCAGGTAGTTTTACCCTAAACAAGCTTATTTCCGTGCTCTTTTTCATGCATAAACAAGAGCCAGAGAGTAATACAATTGTGTATCCGTGAAAGGGCGATAATTGAGCTATCCAATGACACCAGAACCATCCTTCTACGACCACGGGTTCTCTTGAAACGATCGTGCAACGCGAACGAAAAATCCCTAAAATATGGTAATTTCCTGACATAATTCCCTGTCTAGCGAGGCAACGAGTGTGGATGTGTGTGGAGGGGAGGGTAGTCGCGGCGCGGGAGCCGTGCCGAACGGTCAGAGTCAACTTACGCTCGTCTCTCTCTCAGAGCCAATTATGTGCTCAAATTGCAGACCGCCTGAAGGGTCACGACTCGAAGTATTCCGACACTTGGGCGAAAATCAGTAAAATATTTTAAATTCATCGTACTAGCAGTGGCAATACTCACACAAAGTTATACGTCTATATCTCGTCTATAATCGGGGCTATAATTGATTATAGATAAAAAAAATGGCATTCACTGGCAACCCCTTATGTGCAAAACTGTTTTTGTAATGCTATATAATCCGAAATATATTACAAAAAGTTATAGTTTATGAATTTGTTGTGCTAGTTGGATATCTCTGGCAACCCCTTGAACAGTGTGTTGGTGGTAGAGAGGCCTGGAAAGCTTTAGTGTCGATCAATACTTGGAAGAGACAGGTGTGTTACTCGTCTGCTCTCGCGTGACACCAGCGCTGTGCTTGTTTCGGTAGTGTTTGTGCTAGTTTTACCACTGTTTTTCTTTCTAGGTATAATACAACTTTACAGGTACAATAAACAATGCCTAGACGTAGTAAGGCATCAAGTAATAGACAATCAAATATCACAAAGGCCTTAGAAGCCTTGAAAACGAAGCGCGAGAAAGACGGGGAGGGAGGCGGTAATGGCGAGGCGGGCCTTTCGTCGCCACCACCTGTTGCTACCACACCACCACCCACACACCCGTTATCGAGTGCAAAGAAAAGAAAACTACTCTTCAAACATGAACAACAAATGAGTCCAGATGATATAGACAATGAGTTTGTGATACTCAATAAGAGAGATATAAGAGAAATTTCAGAGAGTGCATTGTAGCGAATGTTTTGGGAATGTAGAGATTGATTTTGTTCAGGACAAATTAGATTGCCAACTGGATTTGATTTGCGAACAATGTGGCAATGAAGATCAAAAGAAAGTGACTGGAAATCCTGTAACTAGCATGGTTGTGTATAGTTTGATGGAGAATGGAGTTGGTATTGATGGGGTGGAATTTTGTTTAGCTAATGTGAACATGAAACCAATGGGTAAATCTTATCATGATATTTCTAAAGATATCGGTAAAGCTGCCAATAAAAAAGTGAGGAAGGTTCTAGATAAGAGTGTAACTGCAGTAAAGGACTATTATGAGGAAAAACTAAACACAAAGCCTGATAAAGATGGTATATTAGATATAAGGGTCACATTTGATGGTAGTTGGCAGAAAAGAGGTCACAGTAGTTTACTGGCGGTTGGTGCAGTAATTGAAGCAGAGACTGGTCTAGTTGTGGATTATGCAACAATAAGTAAGTTCTGTGAACAGTGTACGAAAGCTGAGAATAAAAAGAAAGCAAAGAAAATAAGTGAGGCAGACTATCAGGAGTGGTACAACAAACATAAGGAAAAATGTATGAAAAATTACTCTGGCAGCTCAGGTGGAATGGAGGTAGCTGCAGCAGAAATTTTATTTGACAGGAGTGTAGAGAAAAAACTGAGGTACAAAGTGTTCATATCTGATGGTGACAGCAAAGCGTATAATGCTGTATGCGAGTTGCACAATGGGAAAGGACCGTATGATGGAGTAAAAGTGGAGAAGGCAGAGTGTATAAATCATGTATCAAAGAGACTGGGAACATCACTCAGAAAACTCGGAGAACAAGTGGTGACGGAAAAAAAAAGACTAAAAAGGGTAAAGTAATGAGGCAGTCACTGCTTGGGGGTAAGGGTAAACTGACAGACAATGTAATCACTAAACTAACTAGGTACTATGGGGTGGTTGTGCGGAGACATATAAATGGGACAATCGAAGATATGAAGAAAGACATATTGTCCTCATTCTTCCACCGATTCGAATCCACGGCATCATTATTGTCCCAAAACAAAGGACAGTTGGTGTTTTTATCAGAAAGCTGTGGCAAACAATGTGAACATACCTAGTCACACAACTATGAAAGTAAGTTTTCAACTCTCAGATGAACTGCAATCGCGAGTAATTGTAGAATATAAAACTGACCACTGATAAATTACTGTCTGCTTGTTTGTTAGGTAAAACTCAAAATCCCAATGAACATTTACATTCCCGAGTGTGGAGATACTGTTCTAAATATAAGAAAGCCACCAAGACAATACTGGACTTCGCTGCTGCACAGGCGACGATAGATTACAATATTGGATATGAGGAGGGACATATGGGGGATGAGCTGAAATTCCCAAAAAGTAATATAACAATAGCACACCTCAAGAAAAGAGACAGAATAAGAGAAAGAATAAGAAATAAGGTGAAGAAGAGAAGAGAGGTAGAGGATAAGTCATCATACTGTGCTGGGGCCTTTTAAATGACCGCTCCGGGCCGGCCAGCTGAGCGGGTGATTTAAAAATGGCTGTCTGTATTTTAAAAATGGTCGTCCTGTAAAATTCACTTTTTTTATGTTTACATTGCTATAAATCAGCCATTTTTCAACCAATTTTGATTTTTTTTTTTTTTTAATGAAAGCGTATGCTAAGGAAAAAATCTTGTATTATAGTAAATTAGAATAAACATGTCCATTCTTTACCCAATATTAAATTTTCATCATTTCCCTTTAAAATTGATTAGTCTAAAAGAAAAATTAATTGTGCCCAGTAGGAGACACATATAAAAGAAATACATAATAGAAACGTTTTAGAGAAGGTCCAAGTTCCAGGAAAAAAATAACAAGTCATTTGGCAAAATTGTCTGACACTAGATATTTTAAAAAACAACAAAAACAAAAATTCCTTGTAACTCCTTGTAATCAATTATAATATCGTCTGAAAGTACATTGAATAACTTTACTTTATACACTGTTTCTACTGATAACTTGGCTGTTATGTACAACTAATTTGGTTGCACCCCTAGGAGTAAAAATTGCCAGACTCCCTGAAGTCGGGCCCCGCCACATAGTCCTTGGTTCTCTAGACCGCCTTAAGTCGGGCCCCGCCAAAGAAGGGTTAATAGCGTTAGTACAAAGTAGGGATTATTACGAATTAATGGGGACCCTCCCGTTTTCCTTTGCGATCGTGCTGCCATCTCTCGAATGCGCGGCTCGCTATTTTCAGATTTGTAGCGTCTCTCTTTCCTCTCTATCCAATCTGTACTCTATGGACATTCCTACAGCCGGAATTTACTAAGGCCAGCAACAGATGGCGTTACTTGTAACAAACATGGCTGATGGTTCTTTAACATAACTCATTACTTAACAATACTACTACGATGACAAGTATGATCATATAGGATCAAACAACTAAATACAAAATGCTTATACAACGCATACTACAGTATGCGTACTTTATCAATATACCGAAAAAGCCCATTAATAATAGATAGATTACATAATTTCGCCACTGTTTAGAGAATGGGAAAATCAAAGAGACCAAGTAATTGAACTAAATAATATGTATTTGAAACAGACAATAATACACGGATAATATCGATAACTGCTTCACGCCGTATTGAAACTACCGCAAGACGGTATGATATATTCACCATGTGAATATATGACCAAGGCAACATAATAATTTATGGACATTAACTAAATTTAACTTACGATGGTGGATTATCGTAACAAGATGAATAACAATCTTTTTGATCTAGCTAAAAAGAGAGGAATATATAGACAAATTAAGAAAGACGAAAAGCACCTACTTATTTACTATCAGAATCTACGGTCAATATTTACGAGTCACACCACAGCTGGGATCTCATTTTTAACGGTAGTTTTGGGTTCCTATCATTCTATGCTTCATTGCTATATACTTTTTATCCACCGGGAATTTTTTTTTTTTTTTTTTTTTTTTTTTTTTTTTTTGCATTAACCTAACCAAAAAACCTAACCTAATAGCCCCAAATACATTTAAGTTAGGTTAGGTTAGGTTAGGTTAATGCTAAAAAAAAAAAAAAAAAAAAAAAAATCTGGTGGATAAAAAGTATACAGTATAGCAATGAAGCATAGAATGATAGAAACCCAAAACTACCCTTAGAAATGAGATTCCAGCTGTGGTGTGACTCGTAAATATTGACCGAATCTATTGAGACAGGTCAAAAAAGGAAATTAGGAAAGCAAAAAGAAATTATGAAATCAGGAAAGCAAAAAGAAATTATGAAATCAGGATAGCCAACGACTCAAAAAGTATCCCTAAAGCTTTTTACGAACTATATACATTAAAAGTTAGATGTAATAGGTCCCCTTAAAACTTTGGTAGGAGAAATGATTGATGAGGAGTTAGAAATGTGCTGTACTCCAGGTTTTTTTTTTGGCTCTGGTCAAATTTTCAAGTTTTTTGTTCTCTGTAAACTGCTTCTTTCAACATATGAGAATAGCATAGGAAGGAACAAAAACACATATTGCATCCATAACCCCCAGGGGTTCGCCCAGGACCCCCCCAAAACTGAATAAAATTCATTCAATAAAAAAAAAAAAAAAATTGTGTTTGTAGTCTCAAGGCCTTCTCTAAGCAATAGAAATGATCATATGAGGGCATAAACACCCTTATTACATCCCTAAGGTACCCCTTTGGGGTGCCCAATATCAAGCATTTTTGTCCAATTCGAGTGAATATATTCATAAAATGTGGGTGTAAAATAAATTTTAAATTAGTTAGCCATCAAAGGTCATTTTCTATAGGTAGAACTCCCCCATAGAAAGCATTTATGTAGGAGGGGTAACAAAACTAGACCACCAGAATAGATTTACATTTCTCTAAGTTACAAATTAAATTGCTAGTAATTACTTTTTGGCCCTAACGAGTCTATTAACTGGATTTGATATTGCCCAAATGCATTCCCCATCTAACCACAGCAAATTGGCATATAAAAGAACATTCTCTCGTCGTTTTTTCGGCGATTTCCCGCAAATTTAGGAGATATGACCCCTTGAAAGTCACATTTCAGCTCTACCCCAAACTAATGGTATAAAATATTTTTTTTCACCACCTTCTATTATTTATAGGGGAGAAAGCTGACGCTACTTTGTAGGGGATGCTTGTAGGATACGCCATGCCAAAATTGGGGGAAATTTGGAAAAAATTCAGTGAGTTAATACTGTTTTGTGAAATTCTGCGCTCGCTCGCGCGCGCACGTACATAGAGCTGATTTTCTCATCGAGTCAACGTTACACCATGACGGTACATGTGGCAAAAGGCCAGCAATGAGTCTCTTATAGAAGCTGAGATAAAAATCATCCTGGAGTCTCCCCTAGTAACTTTCTTTACGTTTTCACTTTCGAGAAGTCCGTAAGGTATATAGGGACAGTATAGAAAATATTTTAATTACCGGTACAGTTATTATTAGTAGAAATTATGTGTCTAAGGAAATTGACAAGACTGAAACCTCAGAAATCGCCTGGTCCTTAAGAGGTATATGCTAGAAAGAATGCAGAGAGGAGTTAAGTTACCCATTAAAATTTATATTTAACAAGTCATTAGAAACAGGGAATAGAATATGCCCCACGTGCCTTCTGCGTGTCGTAAGAGGCGACTAAAGAGGTTGGGTCGGTGGGCTTGCGACCCCCACCCGGAAAAAATATCTAAGCAAAAAAAAAACGAACGAACAGCCTCGGATGCGGACGGAACCAACGTTGACGAACCACGACCGACTAAGGACATGCCTTCGGACATTCTGAGAATGGCTACATGGAATGTTAGTGGCATGAATGATGGCACAAAAGAGAGAGAGGTTCTGGAAGTGTTAGTGAATGCCAGGCTGGATGTATGTGGAATGACAGAGACCAAATGGAAAGGTTCAGATGTGAGAGAGTGGGAGTGTGGAATGGGTGTGTGTGCTGAAGTGAGTGAAGGAACAGCGAGAGAAGGTGCAGGTTTGTTTGTAAGTAGCAAATGGAAGGAATGTGTAAGAGAGTATGGGTCTGTGGGTTCAAGGATTGTGTGGGTGAGAATGAAAGTAGGAATACAAACGTGGGTGATTGTATGCGTGTATGCCCCGACAGAGGATATACTTGAAAGAAAGAAAGAAAGAGGAGTTCTGGATGAATGTGGAGGCGTGCCTGGAGAAGTTTGACAAGAACGAAAGAATATTTCTGATTGGGGATATGAATGGTAAGGTGGGTGATAGGAAAGTTGAGGGAGTGATGGGAGGGTGGGGGGTACCATCAGAGGTGAATGGGAATGGTAGTGCACTTGTGGACGTATGTGTGGGGAGGAGGCTGTGGATAGCCAACACCTTCTTCCGACACAGAATGATCCACAGGTACACGTGGAAACGGATGTTGACGATGAAGGATAAGACAGTGGTGGAACGAAAGTCATTGATTGATTATGTATGTGTGGATGAACGAATGAAGAAATCTGTGATGGATGCTAGGGTGTATAGGGGTATTGGAGGGGGTCTGTCTGATCATTATGTAGTGGTAGCTAAGGTTAGGATACAAAAGAAGTGGGTGAGGAGAGCGGGAGGGAGGCGAGAGGAGGGTGGAATGGTGAGGAGGGTGGAGAGGTTGCAGGAGGAGGAAGTCAGGGAGGAGTACAGGAGAGCAGTGGAAAGACGACTAGGTGGGTTCGACCTGGAAGTTATGGAGGAAGTGGAGGAGATGAGCAAGGTGTTTAAGGATGAGATCTGTGCAGCATGTGAGGAGGTGTGTGGAGTGAGGAGAAGAGGGAGGGGAGTGAAAGGTACAGCATGGTGGACAGAAGAGGTAAGAATAGCTGTGGAAGAAAAGAAGAAAGCATATAGAGAGTGGTTGGGTAGTAGAGGGAATGAAGATTCCGAGAGACAGAAACGAGCGAGGTACGTGGAGAGTAAGAGGGTGGTGAAGAGAGTAGTGAAGGAAAGTAAGAGAAGAGTAGATGAGGAATTTGGAAGGAATCTGAGTGTAAAATGGAGGGAGAGTAAGAAACTGTTCTGGAAAGAAGTCAAGAAAGTTAGGGAAGGTAGCAAGGGAAACAGTAAGGGTGTGAAAGATAAGAATGGGAGAATGCTAGCCGAGAAGCAAGAGAGAGTCGAAAGATGGAGGGAGTACTTCAGTGAGTTGCTAAATGAAAGGAATGAAGAGCCAGCAAACATAGCTGGATATGGTATGGGAGGGAGAAGAAGAGAAGTAGTGGAGGAGGAGGTGGGGATCAGGAGGTCAGAAGTGTGGGAAGCCATGAAAAGAGTGAAGTTGGGGAAAGCACCAGGAACAGATGGAGTGTGTGGGGAAATGTTGAGGTATGGTGGTGAGATAGTGATAGAATGGGTATGGAAAATGTGCAAACTAGCATGGGAGAAGGGGAGTGCACCCGATGACTGGAAGACTGGCATAATAGTCCCCCTATATAAGGGCAAAGGGGAAAGAGGAGTGTGTGGTAACTGTCAAGGAAATCACTTATGATATTCTAGGTAGGTTACGTGATTTCAGAGTAACTTGATATACACTCGATAAATTAGCAACTCATTCTCTTAGCCTACATAAGATAAGGATTAGTAATAGAAAATACATAACCTCTAAAGTATATTATAAAATATATATATTACAAATAATGAAAAAAGAAACCCATAACATTATTTTACATACATTCACACCATTCACCCAAATTCACACTAAAAGACATTCGCATTATAAAGAAGGGTGCAGTGGTGAATATCTTAGGGCTAATTAGTTTGTGGTCAATTAATTAACTTTCAAATAAGTATGACTACATGAATGACAACTTGAATGACACATGAATGACAACTTGAATGACAACTTTTAATGACAACTTTAAGTAGACTACGAGAGGGTCCCAAAGTAGACCATTACTGCTAAGGTCTCAAAAAGGAATGAAAAGTAATGATGAATATAGAAGTCCCCCTCCTCTTCACTGGTTGACTTGAACTCCTGGCTGTCCTAAGGTAGGCTAATACGGCATAGGTCTCCAGAGGGAATGAAAGGAAATGATGAATATAGAAGTCTCCCTCCTCTTCACTGGTTGACTTGAACTCCTGGCTGTCCGGGCACACACAGGCTGAGAAACTGCAGTACAGCCCCGAGAACTATACGTGAGGGCTCCCACAAGGAAACCTGGCGTCACCACACAGTACTAGTATGCCGATCCTGGACCCGTCAACAGCTGCAGGGCTCGAAGTGTAACCAACGCTCTCCCTCATCCAAGTCCTACACTCGCCTTAGACCAAACAGAACCAGCCCACACTCGTTCACGGATGAGTCCGCTCGGTCAAAGCACCAGGTAGACCGAAACGGCCACATCAGGATCGGACTAAGGTTAGATTCTTGGCATATATCATGGGCAAGATCCTGGTCAAAATTCATAAGTAAGAGCTCTGGTGGCAGACCCCCAGCACACACGCTACACCGCTAGGAAGCAAAGAAAGAAAACACTTAGGAAATGACACCGTAAAGACGTAAAGTATTATGATACTGACAAATACAATCACAGAAGAAAATCATCACTGTCAGACACCATCACTAATACTTCACTCTTAAGCAATTCACTATATGTAGCACCAACACTCACTAGTAGCTGAAGAGACTGTAATCCTTGTGTGCTGGGAATGTACTGACTGACTGAATTAAGTCCTCTACCAAATCACCTCTCAATAATTCATAAAAGTCAAAACACACACTGAATCAATATTCGATACCCCGAACACCCACCTCAAAGAAAATAAGAATTGAATTATACAACTATCACTTACACTAACAAACCATCTGAAACTCAAATGAATCAATCTACACTAGCACGCATACCTGTACAGTATCACATAGTCTCGTAAAGCATCGAATCCAAAATTGAAACTCACCAACGCATACACACACACACACACACACAACACTCGCTCTCATGAACGACGCCATCTATGATCAGACAGCCTAACCAGATTATTCACACCTATCAAAGCAATATGACACAATATCCCTGACAATACCCCCTCACCAACTATATTACACGGAATATAGACAAAATCAGGTATTTAAGTATTCCTTTGATGGGATGTGAATCATGACCTAGGATCTGCTAAGAAGGTCTGCAAAGACATTATCCTTACCCTTTATGTACTCTACTCTGAAGGCATAGGACTGAAGAACCAGGGCCCACCTCATTAACCTGTTGTTAGAATTCTGCATGTTTTTAATATAGGTCAGTGGCTGATGATCAGTTTGCAGGATGAACTTTGTACCATACAAATACTTACGGAAGTGTTCTATACTCCACACCACAGCTAAACCCTCACGCTCAATAGCTGAATAATTTTTTTCCCTGTCTAATAGCTTACGACTCGCATAGCAGACAGGCATCAGCACTCCATCAGCCTCCTGCAGAAGGGCAGCTCCCAGACCTTCACCGCTGGCATCAGTCCTGAGATAAAAGGTCTTTTCTAAGTTAGGTAGCCTCAGAATAGGCTGGTTAACCAGAGTTTTCTTCAGGGAACGGAACCTTGCCTCCATCTCAAGTGTCCATTGCAGTTTATTAGGACATCCTTTCCTAAGCATATCTGTTAAAGGACTAGCAAGATCTGCAAAATTGGGAACAAACTGCCTATAGAAGTTCATAGTACCCATGAAGGATCGCAGTTGTGACTTAGTAGCAGGTAAGGTTAACTCTTGAATGGCATTCACTCTAACCCCAAGGGGTGACAACTTATTCTCACCCAAAGAATAGCCAAGATACTTGATGGATGGAAACCCCAAGAAACACTTCTTTGATCCTACGGTTAACCCATGCTCTCTAAATCTATCAAGCGCATTAGTCAAGTGTTTAAGGTGAGAATCCCAGTCTTTGCTATGAATCACAAGGTTGTCGAAATAGCAGGCAGTATTCTCTAGATCCCTAGTAACCTTCCTCATCAGCTTAATGAAAGTTGCACAAGCAGTCTTTAAACCAAAGGGCATACGAGTGAATTGCATTAATCCTTGCGTTGTAGCAAACGCAGTACATATCTTTGAATCGAGGTCCAAGGGAATTTGCCAGTAACCCTTATTCATATCTAATTCAGAGATATACTTGTCATCAACAAATTCAGTAAGGTAATCATCTCTGTGGGGCATAGGCTCTGCATCGAACACTGTTATGTCATTCAAAGCCCTAAAATCAATACACAACCTGTAAGAATCATTACTCTTCACCAGCACAACAGGTGAACAGTATGGCGAGTCTGAAGGCTCTATAACTCCAAGATCCAGCATTCTTTGAACCTCTTCATCAAATACTTTCTGGAGATGCTTAGGCATAGGGTAAGGTTTCTTACGGACTGGTACCGGAGAAGTTAGTCTGATACGATGCACTGCAGACTCTGTTCTACCTGGGATAGCTGATACAACATCTGGAAACAGATCCAGTATGGCCTCGAGATCAGCTTTCTGGGACTCTGAAAGATCAGGATTGATATTAATGTCAGAGTTCCGACCAAGGTTGCAGAGAGGTATACTAGAATAGTCAACATTCACATCATTCTCCTCCACAATACCTGTAGCCACTGCGTTACAGAAGAATTCTGGAGAAGAAACAATAGCATGGGAAACTACAGCAACATTATCATCATCCTTCTGTCTCCTGTAAAACCTCTTGAGCATGTTTATGTGATACAACCTGGATTTACCCCTCACATCAATGACATAATCAACATTGTTCTTTACCTGTAGCACAGCATAGGGACCTTTCCATTGCATCAACAGTTTGTTATTATTAGTAGGCAGCAGCAACAGTACCTCATCACCAACCTTCAGCTTCCTCGGCTTACACTTCCGGTCAAAGTACATCTTATATTGATCACTACTAGCTTCTGAGTGGGTGACTGCCAACTCTGCCGACTTCTCCAACCTGTTTCTTAAATCAAGGACATGATGGTAAGAATTTCTAATCTCCTCGTCAAGCTGTTTGTTAGCCCAAAGTTCATGCAATATGCTCAATGGACCTCTCACATTCCTGCCATAGAGAAGCTCAAAGGGTGAAAATTTGAGAGAATCATTAGGTACTTCCCTATAGGCAAATAGCACAGCTGGAATATATCTGTCCCAATCCTCAGGATGATCAGAACAGGTTTTCTTTAACATGGATTTAAGGGTACCGTTAAGCCTCTCAATGCATCCATTACTCTGGGCATGGTATGGACTTGAGTGGACTGCCTTGACTGATAGTAGTTTATTGATCTCCGACATCAAACCTGATTTGAACTGGCTACCATTATCTGAGAGAATCTCTTTAGGGATTCCCACTCTGGCAAAAATTTCTACAAGGCTCTCTGCTACAGTGACAGTATCGATATCCCTTAGGGGTACAGCTTCAGGGAACCTAGTTGCACAATCTATTAAGGTGAGGATGTACTTATGACCTCTTTTAGACCTAGGGACAATTGGACCCACTATGTCAATTGCAACTTTTGAAAAGGGTTCTGAAACTACTGGCATCTTAGAAAGGGGCACTGGTTTGACTCTACCTTTGTGGGTGAACTTTTGACATACCTCACATGACCGGCAGAACCTCTCTATGTCAGCACCCGCACCAGGCCAGAAAAACTTCTGGTACACCTTCCCAGCAGTTTTCCGGTGAGAAAAGTGTCCAGCCAGCAAACCATCATGGGCTAGATGTAAAACTTTATTTCTGTACACCTTTGGAACAACAAGTTGTTTATTCCCTATTTCTTCAAGACTTTTACTCTCCAAGCAGACTCTGTAAAGCAATTTATCTATTACCTCATACCGGACAGCCCTACCTCTGTGGCTAATCTTCTTCTCAGCTTCCGCGTTCTGCCACAGCGGTTTCAGCGTCTTACATTCTGCCTGGGCTTTCAGAAAAGCTCCTGGATCAACATTGAAGTCTGTGTTAGTAGCTAAAGGTCTATGTGACTTACCTACCTCTCTCTTGGCTCCAGCCCTGGTAGTAACTGCAGCAACCTCTGCACCACCATCGGCTTCCTTATCCCCTACTATGAAGGGAGGTACTGATACACCAGGAACTGTACCAAGGAGTACATCTGTGAATCTGATCGGAGCAATTACAGCATTAACTTTTCCTGAAAAGAATTTACTTTTAATAATTACATCCATTGTAGGAAATGTGTGAGGCTTACCAAGGAAGTCATACACAGTACACTTTGTCTCCGAAGGCACCTTTCCTGAAATAAACTTAGGATGCACAATTACTGTGGAGCAACATGTATCAAGAGTGACCTCTACCTTCCTATCGCCAACCATACCACAAGGATCAATTATGGTACCAGGAAGTTTCAATCTAGAATCAAACACAAAGTTAACCTTGGCAACTTTCCCTGAATCACCAATTCGTCTATGGGGGCACTGGGCCTTGACATGATCGCCGCCACAGATAAAACATTTAATCCTGGGCCTGTGTGAGTATGTCTTAGATTCCCCAGTATCAGAGGATTTCTCAACTTTTTCGTAGTACTTACTACCCTTCCTATCCTCAGTTCTAGGTAACGAAGACTTTGGGTTGCCCTTTCGTGTATAGTGAGCATTCCTATGCAAGTCTGCCGCTTTGGCAACATCGGTATTAGTCTTAGCTCCTCGTTCGTTCAAGAATACTCGCAAATCAGGAGTACAGCTAGCTAAAAACTGATCCTTTATTACAAAGTCATGTAACTGCTCATAGGTTTTCTCTACGTCAGACAAAACTAGCCACCTACCAAATACCTGTTCCAGTCTGGCAAGGAATTGAACATATGGCTCGTCTCCCTGCGCCTTCATTGACCTGAACAACTTCCTGTAGGTATGAGCATCAACCTGGAACGCTTGAAGTAGGGCTTTCTTGAGCGCCTCGTAATCATCTGCGACATCAGGGGGTAAACTTACATATACCTTCAGTGCCTTACCTCGCAGAAGGGTTCCGAGGTGAAGTGGATAGTCCGTCTCTCGCCAACCATAGAACTTGGCTACCTTCTCAAATCTAAGGAGGTAAGAATCAATGTCATCACCATCCGAAAATGGAGGAATGCGGGCCTTACCTGAATCACCTACAGTCCTAGAGGGGTTAGTGTCAGGAATTATGCCAGCCCTATTCTGATCTGAGATTTTAAGCTTAGCTAGAGATAATTCATGAGCACGAGCTTTCTCCTCACGCTCTTGCGCTCTCTCACTCTCTCGCGCTCTCTCCTCACTCTCTCGCGCTCTCTCCTCACGCTCTCTCTCTCTCCTCACGCTCTCTCTCTCTCTCCTCACGCTCTCTCTCTCTTTCCCTCTCCTCCTTCTCTCGGTCTCTCTTAGCGGCTCTCTCATCCCTCTCATCTGCTAAAGATATAAGTTTAAAAATAGCATCCTCTCCAGTCACACCTAATGATTTAGCCTCCTTAAGTATATCCGATATTCCACTCATGGCTAGAAGGGATAATACTAATCACAAAGAAACTCAAACTCATTCAGCAGGACACCCCCAGCACATTGATGGGACAACAGCTCCTAAAAAAAAGAAAGATATAATTAAACACCAACCAGAGCTCTTAACATACAGTATACTAATCCCAGGACAAGAGAATGAGTATCCTACACACTGCGCCACTGTCAAGGAAATCACTTATGATATTCTAGGTAGGTTACGTGATTTCAGAGTAACTTGATATACACTCGATAAATTAGCAACTCATTCTCTTAGCCTACATAAGATAAGGATTAGTAATAGAAAATACATAACCTCTAAAGTATATTATAAAATATATATATTACAAATAATGAAAAAAGAAACCCATAACATTATTTTACATACATTCACACCATTCACCCAAATTCACACTAAAAGACATTCGCATTATAAAGAAGGGTGCAGTGGTGAATATCTTAGGGCTAATTAGTTTGTGGTCAATTAATTAACTTTCAAATAAGTATGACTACATGAATGACAACTTGAATGACACATGAATGACAACTTGAATGACAACTTTTAATGACAACTTTAAGTAGACTACGAGAGGGTCCCAAAGTAGACCATTACTGCTAAGGTCTCAAAAAGGAATGAAAAGTAATGATGAATATAGAAGTCCCCCTCCTCTTCACTGGTTGACTTGAACTCCTGGCTGTCCTAAGGTAGGCTAATACGGCATAGGTCTCCAGAGGGAATGAAAGGAAATGATGAATATAGAAGTCTCCCTCCTCTTCACTGGTTGACTTGAACTCCTGGCTGTCCGGGCACACACAGGCTGAGAAACTGCAGTACAGCCCCGAGAACTATACGTGAGGGCTCCCACAAGGAAACCTGGCGTCACCACACAGTACTAGTATGCCGATCCTGGACCCGTCAACAGCTGCAGGGCTCGAAGTGTAACCAACGCTCTCCCTCATCCAAGTCCTACACTCGCCTTAGACCAAACAGAACCAGCCCACACTCGTTCACGGATGAGTCCGCTCGGTCAAAGCACCAGGTAGACCGAAACGGCCACATCAGGATCGGACTAAGGTTAGATTCTTGGCATATATCATGGGCAAGATCCTGGTCAAAATTCCTAAGTAAGAGCTCTGGTGGCAGACCCCCAGCACACACACGCTACACCGCTAGGAAGCAAAGAAAGAAAACACTTAGGAAATGACACCGTAAAGACGTAAAGTATTATGATACTGACAAATACAATCACAGAAGAAAATCATCACTGTCAGACACCATCACTAATACTTCACTCTTAAGCAATTCACTATATGTAGCACCAACACTCACTAGTAGCTGAAGAGACTGTAATCCTTGTGTGCTGGGAATGTACTGACTGACTGAATTAAGTCCTCTACCAAATCACCTCTCAATAATTCATAAAAGTCAAAACACACACTGAATCAATATTAGATACCCCGAACACCCACCTCAAAGAAAATAAGAATTGAATTATACAACTATCACTTACACTAACAAACCATCTGAAACTCAAATGAATCAATCTACACTAGCACGCATACCTGTACAGTATCACATAGTCTCGTAAAGCATCGAATCCAAAATTGAAACTCACCAACGCATACACACACACACACACACACACAACACTCGCTCTCATGAACGACGCCATCTATGATCAGACAGCCTAACCAGATTATTCACACCTATCAAAGCAATATGACACAATATCCCTGACAAAGAGCCCTAGTGTACCCGAGTGCCCGGTCGTAACAGTATTAATATTAACATTCCCTAACATCTTGTCTTGCCAGACTAAGCTTCTGAAGACCCATCGCCCCATAAATCTATGTATTCAATCCTTAGGTTAAGTATTTTTATCCGCCATTGTGTTCACCTTTTTCCATTTACTTTTCCATAATTGTCATACGTCTTCCCCTTGCCTCCTTCGTATCCACAGTCCACACTACGCCAATTTACTTCGTGTCATACACCTCTTACCCAACCAGAGATTGTATAAGATAACCTGGTTACCAGTATCTGTCATAAGTACCCCGAAACAATAACTAAGTACCCCTACGAACTGCTGCTGTTGTTGGTATATTTATATTTCATAGAAAACGCAGTTCCCAGGGCCAACTAATAGTATCCATAACCCCTCGGACTGATCACATAACTCTATCTTTTCCAGACTCATATACCACCCCATAGTTGCATTCCCCGGTAGCATTTAGCTAACGTATTCTACTGCCTTTTCAAACTTCCATATCAACTGCAGCCTAATGCCACCCCCACGCCCAGAGACCTTAGGGTCAAATTCCCCTATAGCCCCCCTGCACTCCTCCCCTCTCATTATAAGACCCCGCACTTCTCTACTCTTGTCCGACCTAGCCTCTCTCTCATACCTCTTGAAGATCCTTGAATTGTCCGTTGCTAACGCTCTCCAACCTTTTATATATATACTCCTATCCAGCCTACCTTCACTTAGTAGGCCAGAACAACATTAGAACTTTACTAGCCCCTTGCATGCCATCTATTCTCTTACAACCCATTCACAACCCTGTACCCAATGGTCGTTGGTGCGAGGCTAGCCGCCTCGCCAGTAACTAACTTCTATTGCCATACTTCCAGATAAATGTGGCAGAGTTAGCAACCCAGTCTCCACCACATCCAGCAAACCCTACAATTAACAACCAGCCGAGTAAAACCAGCTAGCCAAGGCACCTTCGGTTTTGGTATTAAGGACACCCACATCTGTCTCATACACAGAGGGTTATTACGAACACTGGTGATATGGCAAGCCCCTAGCCACAGCCGCCGGACGACTATCACAGAGAGAGGGCGCCCAGCTCCCCCTTTTTGCCCACCCGAGGAGGGAGACCCCCACCCCCGCGGTGGTATACCTGGCCCCTGCTTTGACTTCCGAGTCATTGCCAGGTAGCACAGGAATTCTTCCTATCAATGAACTAACCATGCATGACTAACACCTTTACTAACCTCTATTAACTCACAATAAACCATTTACCTTTCTTGCATGCTCTGATCACTAAATTAGCACCTCAGCTATACCATAGAATGAAGATTGAACAATCTAAGAGAGACGCTCCTATCACAGCTGTCCCCATCCTCCTCGCAAAGTAGAACCAGTCTCTCTCCCCTAAATACTTCCAGTATAGCCAAAATAGTACCTCTTACTAAGGCGCAGTTATATGAAAATATAAAGGCTTCCTATAGCCATGTGCCACAACAGTAAATACCATCTTACCTAGTCCCCATATCTATTGAGAGCTCAAATAAGTCCATAAGACTCGAGATCCCTACTGTCTACAGGGTCCAGAACCGAGCCTATAAATCTAGCTCCCGCCCCCAGTCAAATCAGTTGAAAGCTAGACACCAACCAGGGGTCACTACCCTGCAGTTAACTTCTAGCTCTGCCCTTGTGTTGTTCCGGAGTGAAATTCCAGAGCCGGCAGACTCTGTGGCAGATTTGGATAGAAGGACCTGCCCACGTATTTGAGAACTTCACACATATGGACCCCCTGGACGGCCGCGGAACCAGTAGTTAGCCCCCAACATCATGGACGCAAGATAACCAGGACCAGACCCATCAGATACTACCCAAGATTCCCTTTAGCAGTACTACATATTACTGTGCTGTTTAGAGATTCACTAATTAATATTTCTACGAAGTGGCTATCTCTTTGCCCCAGTATAATTCATATAACCATTCAATTAGGAAGTGCTAAGCGTATCAGTGTTCAATAATTAACAGGCGATACTAACTCTCGTAATCAACCAGACCTCACGGGCTTCACTGTTCATTGTAAAGCGGTGAATGTTAAGGCTCTCAGCCTATGCCCGAGAGGAAGTAAGTTGGAATATAGAAGAAAAAAACGCGTGTCTAATCTAGTCTGTGAACTACTTGTGCACCAGAGCTACCAGTAATAAATCTAACAGTGAATATGATTCTATAAGTAACATTGATGGTCTTCGGTATATAAACCTGTTGAATTAAAGCCAGTGATCAGAAGATTAATACCTGAACGTTGGAAGTGGGAGACTAGGCTCCATCCAGATCCACTTATGCTAGTGTTGTTCGATTCTATTATATTGTCTTACACGAGTATTCTGCAGTGGTATATAAATAAACGTGATCGTGTAACTTGCTACCATGTGTTTCTTTGTGTTCTCTATTCCTCATATCTTGTATTGTGCATGCAGCCTTATATACCCAGTCAATTAGAACTCACATTACCCAAGTTAAACCTGTAGAAAAACAGGGCATAACAATGATCAAAGCCATGCTTGCGTAGTTGGGTGAGGCTTGCGATTCCGAACGTTTGGATACCAAACAAATATAAATGGGTGGAATAGTTTGACCGCAGCATTGAAAACTGTCTATTCTTAAATTACTTTAAAACCGAATTCGCTACCCACACAAAGTTTACCGTCTACAGTCTATAGGCTTCCACGCATCCCCCAGTTTTGCTTAACCTAACAAGTGCGCATGGGGGTAATTGAAAACGTCCCCCTGTGCTGACGTATTTGAGGTGTTTCCGTCACTAAAATATTCATTGTACCATTAACCTCTGAAGTGCGCACGGGGGTAATTGAAAACCTCCCCCTGTGCTGACGTATTTGAGGTGTTTCCGTCACTAAAATATTCATTGTACCATTAATAGCATTAATAATTATCCATATGCGCCTATTATGGGTTGATTATAAAGGTATTAACCTGAAACAACAATAAAACGAGTGAAAACAGCGTTTGGATGGTCAAAATCGGAGATATAGCCCGCGAGTTGTATAATGTATGGGTGAGGCAAGCTACCTTCCCGCCAATTTCCCCCAAGGTCACTGAGACACAGTCGATCGATACTCTCTCTCTCTCTCTTGCACTCGATTGCCATCAGTGATGACAACACCCTGCTTGCAACTCGCTAATGTTAGCACGAAAATATACCTCAGAATAAGGGAATAATAGGGAAAATAGGTGATAACTGAAGGATAGGAGGAAAGTGGGGAAGGAGGGGAGGTAGAGGACTGAGATTTTGCATGGCCCAGGGGCCAAACAAAAATAAAAAAATAAAAAAATAAAAATAATTTTTTTTTGTTTTCGATGTCAAAAGTTGATTTTTAATTTTACTTACTCAGGAGAGTCTTCCCGCAGTCCGCCGGGGGAACTCTTAAGAGTCTCCCCGCAGCTCCCGGGTTAATAGCATTAATAATTATCCATATGCGCCTATTATGGGTTGATTATAAAGGTATTAACCTGAAACAACAATAAAACGAGTGAAAACAGCGTTTGGATGGTCAAAATCGGAGATATAGCCCGCGAGTTGTATAATGTATGGGTGAGGCAAACTGCTTTCCCGCCAATTTCCCCCAAGGCCACTGAGACACAGTCGATCGATACTCTCTCTCTCTCTCTTGCACTCGCTTGCCATCAGTGATGACAACACCCTGCTTGCAACTCGCTAATGTTAGCACGAAAATATACCTCAGAATAAGGGAATAATAGGGAAAATAGGTGATAACTGAAGGAGAGGAGGAAAGTGGGGAAGGAGGGGAGGTAGAGGACTGAGATTTTGCATGGCCCAGGGGCCAAAAAAAAATAAAAATATAAAAAAATAAAAATATTTTTTTTTTTTTTTTCGATGTCAAAAGTTGATTTTTTATTTTACTTACTCTCAAGAGTCTTCCCGCAGTCCGCCGGGGGAACTCTTAAGAGTCTCCCTGCAGCTCCCGGGTTAATAACATAATCTCTTTATTATTCAGATCTATAAAAAAAAATTATTTAACTCTCTCAAAACAGTTCGAGTCCCTACGAATTCCAGCAATTATTTAGCCAACCTACCTATACATACCTACCCTACCAAATAATAATGATAAATTCAAATTCATTTTTGGTGAATGACAGAGTATTGGCTAAGGTTTTTAACAATTCCTCCCTTTGCCAAATGCTTAGTTTAATAACAATGATATGGACCTTTAAAGTTTTGGCAATTGCCCGTGTGACTCGTATTTTAACCCTGCTAAAGTGTTCCACGAAATACCGCTAGATCCTTTCTCAAAAGTCGCTAGCATGTTGCTACATAGCCAAACAATGTTATGATAATGCTGCAATTTCTAAAGAGTTTTGGTTTGTTTGTTTTGCAAAGTTTATAATGTAGTATGACTAGAATGTCTGAAATTTTCAAATTATCCCTAGTAAATGTCTCTAGATATAAAAGAAATGGCTGCTAGATTGAAGTAAATAGCTCTACATTTAGTGGTAATATGTAGCTTTACAACTGGCAACACTGCAACCACCACCTCCCTCCCAGTATGTCTCCACAAAATACTGCTAGATCCTTTCTCAAAAGTCGCTAGCATGTTGCTACATAGTCAAACAATGTTAGAATAATGCTGCAATTTCTAAAGAGTTTTGGTTTGTTTGTTTTGCAAATTTTACAATGTAATATTTTTTTTTTTTTTTTTTTTTTAAGAGACAATGAACGGAGGAAGGAAAAACACAGATAAAACAAAAAGGTCCATGTGCCTAAAGGCATCCTCCATTCATAAAATGTTTGTAACAACTGGATTTAAACATTTCAACATTTGTAGATTGTAAGTTTGTGGAAAGCAATTCGAGGGAAGTGAATTCCAAAGAGTCGTAGCTCTGGGGATAAATTAATTCTGATAAGTAGAAGTCCTGCATTGTGGAGGAGAAAGTGTAAATTCATGGGCGCTCTCAGCTGCCCTAGTTCTACGGGGAAAGATGTGGAGAGGCGGCACAATTGAAGCAAGTTCCTCGGAACAATTGCTGTGAAAATATCTGTAGAATAATGCAAGGGATGCAACGTTTCTTCGTATGGATAATGTAGGAAGGTCCTGTGTGATTGCAGGGTTATTGATTAATCTAATAGCTTTATTTTGAATTTTGTCCAACTGCCTCAATGCAACCACTCCACTTCCACCCCACAGAGGTGAACAGTAATCCATCTGAGAACGCAGATGACTTTTATATATCACGGCCAACTGCTCGTCAGTGAAGAATTCTCGAACTCTGTACAGGAGTCCCATTTTTTTAGAGGCATTCTTAGCAATGCTTCTAACATAATGTGTCCAGCTCAAGTTAGTAGTTAATGTTACACCGAGAATGTCAATACTAGGGGAAGTGGGAATATTTACATAATTAAAAAATATATGGGATCAGTGAGATTCTGTCGGTTAGAAAATTGAATGTACTTGGTTTTCTGTGCATTAAAGGAAACTAGATTCTTTTGTCCCCATCCATTAATTCTAGAAAGGTCCTGGTTCAGAGAAATTGCAGTGTTTATTTTTGAATTTATAAGATCGGGTTGGGTGAAAGAATTGGTAAATGTGAAGGAACTGTGGAGTGTTGAGTCATCTGCGTAGGAATATATTGGATTATGAGTGGTAGATATGAGATCATTGATATGAATGAGGAACAGAATTGGGGCCAAAACTGATCCCTGGGGAACACCAGCATTTATTGAGTGAAATTGAGAATAAAGGCCATCTACCATTACACGTATTTTTCTGTTATGAAGATAAGAAGAAATTAGTGGAACTAATGATGCAAGGCCGTAGTGTGACATCTTCGACAATAAGGATTGATGCCAGACTCTATCAAATGCCTTTGATATATCCAGTGCTATTGTATGTGTTTCACCATGTTGGTCTGTAGCTTGGTTGATTTGATGCGTAAGAAGGCAAAGCATGTCTGCAGTTGATCGACATCGTCTAAAACCATATTGCCTATCACTGATTAATTTATTATTCTCAAGATGCTTAATTATGTGATTATTAAATTTTAATATAATTTCAAAGACTTTACCAAGAGTGGAAGTTATAGCTATTGGTCTGTAGTTTGATGGATCTGAAGAGGCACCTTTTTTAGGAACTGGATGGATGTTTGCTTCTTTCCAGGGTACTGGGAAGCATGAGGTATGAGTACACAGACGGAAAATTTTTGCCAATACAGGAGCGAGCACCAAGGAGCAATTCTTAAGTACTATTGGAGGAATTTCATCTGGACCAGGAGCCTTATCTACCGAGAGATTCTGCAAAATAGTTTTGACATGTCTGGTGTGGATCTTAAGTGAGGGAATTTCAGGCGAATTAAAATTAAGTACAGGGACATCTTGATTTATTTCATCTAAGGTTGAGTTGGTGGAGAAAATATCCGCAAGAAGGTTAGCTTTACCTCGTGGGTCACTTACATGACTAGAATGTCTGAAATTTTTAAATTATCCCTAGTAAATCTCTCTAGATATGAAAAAATGGCTGCTAAATTGAAGTAAATGGCTCTACATCTAGCGGTAATATGTAGCGATACAACTGGCAACACTGCCTAGCCCTTCCTTCCTACCTCCCACCTCCCTCATCTACCAAAAGTATCAACAACCACTCTAATGAACTTTCGGTATTTAGTTTATTCAGCTTAATACTATTTATCCACATAAAATAGAAACCTATCACGATTGTTGTCTAATACAACCATAGATAATGCTATTACATATTATTTGAACATGATGTCGAATTTAGCAGTTGCTGTTTACCTTGAACAGTAATGACAGTCTGTGACAGAACCGAAAGCTTCTCTTGCCATGTAGTACTCAAAGAAAGCAGGGGTACTTAACCTCTCCGCGGCGCACAGGGGGTTTTCTACAGGGTAAGACTGTGCGCACCTATGATGATTTGGGGACCTATTGCCAATTTCGATAAAAAGTACATCATCGTGTAGGGAATGTTTGCGTGCATCGGCCCATATATATTTGACCCCCAAAAAATGTCTGGGGGGGTGGGGGAACGGTCCGTAGTTGAAAAATGTGGAGCGAATGGCACCGCGCGGCTAGATTGTTATCGAGCGGCGAGATTTCCCTGCCGAATATTTATGCGCGCAGGGGATAGAAGGAGAGGGAGGAGGGGGTGGGTTACCGCGTATTATCACGTATATGTCCTTTTTTGAGCCCTTTTAGGCTATGTAGAGTATGTATACGTGTGCAGGCCACCCATATAACAATGAATATGCCTCATAGTGACCAAAAATTGCAATATATAAGAGAATTTTTAGGCGGGAATGAAGATGTGTTGGAGGTTTGGCGGCAATTTATGAGCTGAGAGTGTGGTTTACGCCATACATATCACGTATATCTTGTACGTAGAGCACCGTCATGCTATAATACAGACTTGTACGTATGTATACGTGCCATATATCAAAATATATACTGCATATAGACCAATTCATGCGATATTTACGCACATTATCAATGAGTTTCTATGCGTGAACCAAGGTGTGAGTGAGTTGTGCTGGGAATGAAAGGGGGAGAGGGTGTGTTACGCCATAAATATCACGTAAATCTTGTATTTAGAGCACTGTCATGCTATAATAAAGACGTGTACGTATGTAGGCGTCCCATATAACAAGGAATATACCGCATATAGCCCAATTGATGCGATATTTACGCAAATTGTGAATGTGTTTCTAGCAGACGGAAGCCTGAAAGGGTGGGTTGGGGGTGGGTGGGTGGGAGGGAGGGAGGGAGGCATGCAGGGGTGCAGGGAGGGAGTGAGTGAGTCGTGGAGAGAAGGAAGGCAGGCAGATCTCTAGATAGATAACCAGCTGTGTGACAATTGTGAAGGCGCCCGAGGCGTATGGATGCCTTGGGATTTTGAACCTTATGTCTTCCAGGTGTCTGGTGTTTGTTGCCACCAAGAGTTTTACAATAACATGAGTCAGGAATGGAGAGAGAGAGAGAGAGAGAGAGAGAGAGAGAGATAGAAACTGAGACATGCGTATGTCGTACGTATAAATGGACTTCAGAATTGCATTTTTATGCAAGCAGACATTCCATTTTAGACACATGTGAAGTACCACAGAAACATGTAGGCCATTGACTGTAAATAAAGTACTATATTATAGACCACCAGCGACGGTGGTCAGTAAACACAGGCAGATTGCCTTTTGCGATAAAGGGCTAAATATAGAATGGTGTCTCCTTACACTTGCGAAAGGGTAGATTGCCACCAGAGAAACGTTTACTTATTTATTTCCAAGTAATATGCAATCTAAATGTATATTCGAGACCTACTGCAATTATTTGTATGACAGTCATGACTATGTATAATCCAATATACGCGCGTAGGCGAGACATAAGAAAGCTGGTTGAGCAATTTTCGACACCCACACAGTTATTATTCTTTTTTATTTACAATATTATACAATACAAATGTATTTGTGAAGAGTATTTTATCCATTATTGTATTTATACAAATTTTGTTCCCAGACAGAGCTGCTGTGGCTGGTGTAGCTGGGGCATAAAGGAGCGGCAAGGGTCACCGCTTGACCGTGTGAAAATGAGTGGAGTCGCACTGAGAGGGGCAATTTTGCTGAGTGTTTGGGCAATTTTTGACAGAATAAAGTTATATAATTACTAATTCTTGACAGAGACAAACTTTTATAAACCTTGGCATGATATAATTGATAATCCCATCAATTTACAAACGTAAATTGGTGGGATAATTCATTTTTTTTTGTATATTGTCATTTCGATTGTAGACACGAAGTTTTGAGTGATATTTGGTATGAGCTCCTGTGGCATGGTTGGTAAGGTCGTGGACTGGAAAACTCAAAGTGTGCTAGGGTTGTGGGATCGAATCCAGGAGGGGGTTATGGGGAAGGTTTTATATTGTCTAGAAAATTTTTGATAATTATTTTTTTTTTACAAGATCATGCCATTGTATTCAAACAATATGAAATATTCATAGAATATATCATATTGTAAGAATACAATGACATGACCTTGTTTTTTTTTTGTTTTTTTTATTGTTTTTTTGTTATTATCTTAGTAGGTTTGACAGGATTTGTTGAAACATATTTATTTTTGTACAATTCATTTGAGGTAAGAAAATAATTATATACACATTACTTTGGCTAATAACAAACATATATATTGATATACTAAAAAAATAAGGCATATTACATGTAAATCTTTGAAACTTATAAACTAAATAATGAAACATACAATTATATAATGTAAAAGCTATATCACAGGGACATCTTTGGAACTTATACATTATATAATATATATGTTACATTATGAGGTAGCGTGATCAATTAGGTCAGGTCAGGTAAGGTAGGGCGCGAGTCCAGGACAGGGCTGGGCAGGGGGCGAGTCCAGGGCAGGGCACGGGGCGAGTCCAGGGCAGGGCAGGGCACGGGGCGAGTCCAGGGCAGGGCAGGGCAGGGCAGGGCGACACTCAATAATTCTTGAAGGTGTGGTAGTCCCTGAAGCAGTCACCCAGGCAGAGTGGAACTTTGCACTCGGCGCACATTGAGGTGACTCTTTTTGTGACATGGGGTTTCCTGACACTGGAGCTGCAGACAGTGCACTGCGCCTGCCTGTGACGAGTGCCAAGCATCTCAGTGTTGATGGGGTAGTGTCTTTCGACATCCAGCTGGATACGGTCAGGAACGTGATCCCCACGCCATGCCGTACGTCTGTGAGTGGTGGTGCCATACTTCTCCAGGAGTTGGTATGAGACGTTGTACACGAACTCCCGGAATTTCAGTTTCTGGTTTGGGGCCATATCCTTTTTCACCAACCACAAGTTGTAGGCGTTCAGCATCGTTATATCAACTAGGTGGAGGAAGAGCTTGTGATACCACTTCACAGTCTTCCTCAGACACTCAATGCCTGACAGCTGACAGTCAGGCTTGTCCACCAGGCGCATGTTTTTAGTGTAGTCCACTACCATGTCGGGCTTGTAGATTGTCTTCCTGGTTCGGTAGTGGATTTTGCCAGAATCCATCTGGGCACCTGTGTGGACGGTGGAAAGCAGGTGGACGTCTCGCTTATCCTTCCACTTCAGGGCTATCAGTTTCCCACACTTCTCGAGCTGCTAGAATTTCTGCCCCTTTCGTCGCCTTCTTCGCACATGCCTCTCGCGGTGTTCCTGGGCCAGGTCGTCTTCTGAAGGTGTGTCACTGGAGGAGGCATCTGTGAGAGGAATGACATCACCTGTGAACTTTGGCATAAACTTTCTTGTCTTTCTGACAGTCCCACATGACCCCGTTTGGTTGTCATGAAGAAACTGGCAGAGAGCAGGAGAAGTATACCAGTTGTCAGTGTAGATGATGTGGCCTTTGCCCAGGTAAGGAGCCAACATTTTCCTGACGATGGCACCTGACATGCCCATGGGGGTCATTGGCAGCGGCTTTCGGTATGTCAATGTCAGTGCCTGTGTACACGATCATGTCAAGCACTATTCCAGTTTCGCAGTCACACAAAACGAAGAGCTTGATTCCGAACCTATGCCTTTTCAAGGGGATATACTGTTTGAAAACAAGACGTCCTTTGAAGAGCACGAGCGACTCATCAATCACCAAATTGAGGAAGGGGTAAAAGTATTTCCTATACCTCTCCAACAACATGGTGAACACATTCCGAACTTTCCATATCCTGTCAATCCTGTTAGGATTTTCGTTGTCTGCAAAGTGCATAAATCTTAGCAGCAACAAAAATCTGTCACGAGTCATGAACTTATTGAAAGTTGGGGTGGCGATGAGAGGGTCGTGCTTCCAATAGTGTTGCAACACATGCTTCTTGATCAGAGGCATGAGGAACAACAAGGCAAAGAACGTCATAAATTCTTCCACAGTCGTATCCACCCAGCCTCGTATTCTCGCTTTTGGAGAAAGGACATCCAATCTGCCAAACACCCACCTGTAGTAGGCGTTTGTTTGGGCAACGATGTACGTCATTACCTCCATGTCGAAAAAAGCGAGGAAGAAGTCGCTTTCGTTCGCTTGATCGTCACAGGGCCAGTCGTCAGTTGTTCCTGACGTCCCAGGATTGAACTGGGGCACGTCAGGTACAAAATTGACCCCGTCAGACCAATCGAACGAAGGCAGCTCAGGGATCGGAATGTCGTCTGCGTCTGCTTCATCGTCTGAAATATCGCTTCCATGGTCGCGATACAGCACTTCATCATCATCACCCTCCTCTTCACTTGACAGACGATGACCTTCCTCATTTTCGTCACCGACGTCGGACTCACTCCCACTGTCCACTCCCAAATCCCCCCACCCTTGGTCCCGTGCTAGGGCTTCGTCGTCGAAACCTGGGCTGCCAATGTCCTGCGAATCACCATCAAACAGCAGGGCGGCATACTTTGATGGTGTCAGAGTTTTCTGGGTCACTTTTGCACGTGAGGGTGTCTTATGGACAGGGACAGCAGAGGCGGTGGCAGGGGCGGCGGCAGGGGCGGCAGCAGGGGCAGCAGTGGTGCGTGGCCTTGATGGCAAGATGATGGTGGTGCCTGTCGCCCTTCTCTCTGTTCCTTGGGCAGGGGCGGCAGGGGCAGCAGGGGCAACAGGGGCAGCAGGGCCGGCAGGGACACCAGGGACAGCAGGGCCAGCAGTCGCTTTCCCTCTCCCTTTCCCTCTCCCTTTCCCCTTCCCCTTCCCCTTCCCTGTTCCTTGGGCAGGGGCGGCAGGGGCGGCAGGGGCAGCAGGGGTGGCAGGGGCAGCCGGGCCAGGGGCGGCGGCTGGTGGTGGTGGTGGTGGTAGGGGCACTGTGGCTGGCGTACGGGATCTCTTCCCTACGCCCGTGCCTTTCATTTGTCCTGCCCCCGCAGGTTCTGCAGCCCTAGGGCGGCCTCCTGCGTCGCTGGTACCGGTGGCAGGGGTGGCAGGGGCAGCAGGGGCGGCAGGGGCAGCCGGGCCAGGGGCGGCTGGTGGTGGTGGTGGTGGTAGGGGCACTGTGGCTGGCGTACGGGATCTCTTCCCTACGCCCGTGCCTTTAATTTTTTCCTGCCCCCGCAGGTTCTGCAGCCCTAGGGCGGCCTCCTGCGTCGCTGGTACCGGTGGCATGGGGTGGCAGTGGTGGCAGTGGTGGTGGTAGTGGTTGTTGCAGTGGCCTGGGTCGTGGTGGCAGTGTCACGAAAGACCAATGACCTCTGTGCCATTGCCCTGCTTGCACATGTTTTCCGTGCTTTGGGTGCTGGTGTTTCGTCCTCCGAGCTGTAGGGCGTGTCGTACTGGTAGCTAGGGTCTTTGGCAGCCACCCTCTGCCTTCCATGGCGGCTAACACCACCAGAAGGAGGGCTGGTTGTGTCATCAGGGAGCGAGCGTGAGGGACGTGTGGGCTCCATGACTAGTGCGTGGTTACTGGCGCGGTGGTGCTTGCATGAGTGCGGGGAGAGCGTTTGGCGGGATGGTGTCGAGAGTTGACATGTAGTACTATACCCACACCAATTTTCAGCCGCCTGGCTATAAACGCGCGGTTTTGGTACACGTTCAAAAGCTCTGCTCTTAACCTCTCCGCGGCGCACAGGGGGTTTTCTACAGGGTAAGACTGTGCGCACCTATGATGATTTGGGGACCTATTGCAAATTTCGATAAAAAGTACCTCATCGTGTAGGGAATGTTTGCGGGCATCGGCCCATATATATTTGACCCCCCAAAAAATGTCTGGGGGGGGTGGGGGAACGGTCCGTAGTTGAAAAATGTGGAGCGAATGGCACCGCGCGGCTAGATTGTCATCGAGCGTCGAGATTTCCCTGCCGAATATTTACGCGCGCAGGGGATAGAAGGAGAGGGAGGAGGGGGTGGGTTACGGCGTATTATCACGTATATGTCCATTTTTGAGCCCTTTTAGGCTATGTAGAGTATGTATACGTGTGTAGGCCACCCATATAACAATGAATATGCCTCATAGTGACCAAAAATTGCAATATATAAGGGAATTATAAGAGAATTTTTAGGCGGGAATGAAATGTGTTGGAGGTTTGGCGGCAATTTATGAGCTGAGAGTGTGGTTTACGCCATACATATCACGTATATCTTGTACGTAGAGCACTGTCATGCTATAATACAGACTTGTACGTATGTATACGTGCCATATATCAAAATATATACCGCATATTGACCAATTCATGCGATATTTACGCACATTATCAAAGAGTTTCTATGCGTGAACCAAGGTGTGAGTGAGCTGTGCTGGGAATGAAAGGGGGAGAGGGTGTGTTACGCCATACATATCACGTAAATCTTGTATTTAGAGCACTGTCATGCTATAATAAAGACGTGTACGTATGTAGGCGTCCCATATAACAAGGAATATACCACATATAGCCCAATTGATGCGATATTTACGCAAATTGTGAATGTGTTTCTAGCACACGGAAGCCTGAAAGGGTGGGTTGGGGGTGGGTGTGTGGGAGGAAGGGAGGGAGGCATGCAGGGGTGCAGGGAGGGAGTGAGTGAGTCGTCAAGAGAAGGAAGGCAGGCAGATCTCTAGATAGATAACCAGCTGTGTGACAAGTGTGAAGGCGCTCGAGGCGTATGGATGCTTGGGATTTTGAACCTTGTCTTCCAGGTGTCTGGTGTTTCTTGCCACCAAGAGTTTTACAATAACATGAGTCAGGAATGGAGAGAGAGAGAGAGAGATAGATAGAAACTGAGACAAGCGTATGTTGTACGTATAAATGGACTTCAGAATTGCATTTTTATGCAAGCAGACATTGCATTTTAGACACATGTGAAGTACCACAGAAACATGTAGGCCATTGACTGTCAATAAAGTACTATATTATAGACCACCAGCGACGGTGGTCAGTAAACACGTGCAGATTGCCTTTTGCGATAAAGGGCTAAATATAGAATGGTGTCTCCTTACACTTGCGAAAGGGTAGATTGCCACCAGAGAAACGTTTACTTATTTATTTCCAAGTAATATGCAATCTAAATGTACATTCGAGACCTACTGCAATTATTTGTATGACAGTCATGACTATGTATAATCCAATATACGCGCGTAGGCGAGACATAAGAAAGCTGGTTGAGCAATTTACGACACCCACACAGTTATTATTCTTTTTTATTTACAATATTATACAATACAAATGTATTTGTGAAGAGTATTTTATCCATTATTGTATTTATACAAATTTTGTTCCCAGACAGAGCTGCTGTGGCTGGTGTAGTAGGGCCTAAAGGGAGCGGCAAGGGTCACCGCTTGACCGTGTGAAAATGAGTGGAGTCGCACTGAGAGGGGCAATTTTGCTGAATGTTTTGGCAATTTTGGACAGAATAAAGTTATATAATTACTAATTCTTGACAGAGACAAACTTTCATAAACCTTGGCATGAAATAATTGATAATCCCATCAATTTACAAACGTAAATTGGTGGGATAATTCATTTTTTTTTGTATATTGTCATTTCGATTGTAGACACGAAGTTTTGAGTGATATTTGGTATGAGCTCCTGTGGCATGGTTGGTAAGGTCGCGGACTGGAAAACTCAAAGTGTGCTAGGGTTGTGGGATCGAATCCAGGAGGGGGTTATGGGGAAGGTTTTATATTGTCTAGAACATTTTTGATAAATTTTTTTTTTTACAAGATCATGCCATTGTATTCAATAAATATGAAATATTCATAGAATATATCATATTGTAAGAATACAATGACATGACCTTGTGTTTTTTTTTTTTTATTATTGTTTTTTTTATTATCTTAGTAGGTTTGACAGGATTTGTTGAAACATATTTATTTTTGTACAATTCATTTGAGGTAAGAAAATAATTATATACACATGACTTTGACTAATAACAAACATATATATTGATATAATAAAAAAATAAGGCATATAACATGTAAATATTTGAAACTTATAAACTAAATAATGAAACATACAATTATATAATGTAAAAGCTATATCACAGGGACATCTTTGGAACTTATACATTATATAATATATATGTTACATTATGAGGTAGCGTGATCAATTAGGTCAGGTCAGGTAAGGTAGGGCGCGAGTCCAGGACAGGGCTGAGCAGGGGGCGAGTCCAGGGCAGGGCTGAGCAGGGGGCGAGTCCAGGGCAGGGCTGAGCAGGGGGCGAGTCCAGGGCAGGGCAGTGCAGGGCAGTGCAGGGCAGGGCAGGGCAGGGCGACACTCAAAATTTTTTGAAGGTGTGGTAGTCCCTGAAGCACTCGCCCATGCAGAGTGCAACTTTGCACTCTGCGCACATTGAGGTGACTCTTTTTGGGACATGGGGTTTCCTGACACTGGAGCTGCAGACGACGCACTGCACCTGCCTGTGACGAGTGCCAATCACCTCGGTGCCGATCAGGTAGTGTCTTTGGACACCCACCTGCACTCGGTCAGGAACGTGATCCCCACGCCATGCCGTACGTCTGTGAGTGGTGGTGCCATACTTCTCCAGGAGTTGGTATGAGACGTTGTACACGAACTCCCGGAATTTCAGCTTCTGGTTTGGGGACATATCCTTCTTTACCAACCACAAGTTGTAGGCGTTGAGCATCGTGATATCAACTAGGTGGAGGAAGAGCTTGTGATACCACTTCACAGTCTTCCTCAGACACTCAACGCCTGACAGCTGACAGTCAGACTTGTCCACCAGGCGCATGTTCTTAGTGTAGTCCACTACCATGTCGGGCTTGTAGATGGTCTTCCTGGTTCTGTAGTGGATTTTCCCAGAATCCACCTGGGCACCTGTGTGGACGGTGGAAAGCAGGTGGACGTCTCGCTTGTCCTTCCACTTCAGGGCTATCACTTTCCCACACTTTTCGAGCTGCTTGTACTTCTGCCCCTTTCGTCGCCTTCTTCGAACATGCCTCTCGCGGTGTTCCTGGGCCAGGTCGTCTTCTGAAGGTGTGTCACTGGAGGAGGCATCTGTGAGAGGAATGACATCACCTGTGAATTTTGGCATAAACTTTCTTGTCTTTCTGACAGTCCCACATGACCCCGTTTGGTTGTCATGAAGAAACTGGCAGAGAGCAGGAGAAGTATACCAGTTGTCAGTGTAGATGATGTGGCCTTTGCCCAGGTAAGGTGCCAACATTTTCCTGACGATGGCACCTGACATGCCCATGGGGTCATTGGCAGCGGCTTTCGGGATGTCAATGTCAGTGCCTGTGTACACGATCATGTCAAGCACTATTCCAGTTTCGCAGTCACACAAAACGAAGAGCTTGATTCCGAACCTATGCCTTTTCAAGGGGATATACTGTTTGAACACAAGACGTCCTTTGAAGAGCACGAGCGACTCGTCAATCACCAAATTGAGGAAGGGGTAAAAGTATTTCCTAAACCTCTCCAACAACATGGTGAACACAGTCCGAACTTTCCATATCCTGTCAATCCTGTTAGGATTTTCGTTGTCTGCAAAGTGCATAAATCTTAGCAGCAACAAAAATCTGTCACGAGTCATGAACTTATTGAAAGTTGGGGTGGCGATGAGAGGGTCGTGCTTCCAGTAGTGTTGCAACACATGCTTCTTGATCAGAGGCATGAGGAACAACAAGGCAAAGAACATCATAAATTCTTCAACAGTCGTATCCACCCAGCCTCGTATTCTCGCTTTTGGAGAAAGGACGTCCAATCGGCCAAACACCCACCTGTAGTAGGCGTTTGTTTGGGCAACGATGAACGTCATTACCTCAAAATCGAAAAAAGCGAGGAAGAAGTCGCTTTCGTTCGCGTGCTCGTCACAGGGCCAGTCGTCAGTTGTACCTGACGTCCCAGGATTGAACTGGGGCACGTCAGGTACAAAATTGACCCCGTCAGACCAATCGAACGTAGGCAAGCCAGGGATCGGAATGTCGTCTGCATCTGCTTCATCGTCTGAAATATCGCTTCCATGGTCGCGATACAGCACATTATCATCATCACCCTCCTCTTCACTGGACAGACGATGACCTTCCTCGTTTTCGTCGCCGACGTCCGACTCACTCCCACTGTCCACTCCCAAAAACCCCCACCCTTGGTCCCGTGCTTGGTCTTCGTCGTCAAAACCTTGACTGCCAATGTCGTGTAAATCACCATCAAACAGCAGGGCGGCATATTTGGATGGTGTCAGAGTTTTCCGGGTAATTTTGCCACGCGAGGGTGTCTGATGGACAGGGACAGCAGAGGTGGCGGTAGGGGCGGCGGTAGGGGCGGCGGCAGAGGCGGCGGCAGAGGCGGCGGCCGAGGCGGCGGCAGGGGCAGCAGTGGTGCGTGGCCTTGATGGGAAGATGATGGTGGTGCCTGTCGCCCTTCTCTCTGTTCCTTGGGCAGGGGCGGCAGGGGCGGCAGGGGCAGCAGGGCCACCAGGGAAAGCAGGGCCAGCAGTCGCTTTCCCTCTCCCTTTCCCCTTCCCCTTCCCCTTCCCCTTCCCTGTTCCTTGGGCAGGGGCGGCAGGGGCAGCAGGGGCGGCAGGGGCAGCAGGGGCGGCAGCGGCAGCCGGGCCAGGGGCGGCGGCTGGTGGTGGTGGTGGTGGTAGGGGCACTGTGGCTGGCGTACGGGATCTTTTCCCTACGCCCGTGCCTTTAATTTTTCCTGCCCCCGCAGGTTTTGCAGCCCTAGGGCGGCCTCCTGCGTCGCTGGCAGGGGCAGCAGGGGCGGCAGCGGCAGTCGGGCCAGGGGCGGCGGCGGCAGCCGGGCCAGGGGCGGCGGCTGGTGGTGGTGGTGGTGGTGGTAGGGGCACTGTGGCTGGCGTACGGGATCTTTTCCCTACGCCCGTGCCTTTAATTTTTCCTGCCCCCGCAGGTTCTGCAGCCCTAGGGCGGCCTCCTGCGTCGCTGGTACCGGTGGCAGGGGTGGCAGGGGTGGCAGTGGTGGTAGTGGTGGTGGTAGTGGTTGTTGCAGTGGCCTGGGTCGTGGTGGCAGTGTCACGAAAGACCAATGACCTCTGTGCCATTGCCCTGCTTGCACGTGTTTTCCGTGCTTTGGGTGCTGGTGTTTCGTCCTCCGAGCTGTAGGGCGTGTCGTACTGGTAGCTAGGGTCTTTGGCAGCCACCCTTTGCCTTCCACGGCGGCTAACACCACCAGAAGGAGGGCTGGTTGTGTCATCAGGGAGCGAGCGTGAGGGACGTGTGGGCTCCATGACTAGTGCGTGGTTACTGGCGCGGTGGTGCTTGCATGAGTGCGGGGAGAGCGTTTGGCGGGATGGTGTCGAGAGTTGACATGTAGTACTATACCCACACCAATTTTCAGCCGCCTGGCTATAAACGCGCGGTTTTGGTACGCGTTCAAAAGCTCTGCTCTTAACCTCTCCGCGGCGCACAGGGGGTTTTCTACAGGGTAAGACTGTGCGCACCTATGATGATTTGGGGACCTATTGCAAATTTCGATAAAAAGTACCTCATCGTGTAGGGAATGTTTGCGGGCATCGGCCCATATATATTTGACCCCCCAAAAAATGTCTGGGGGGGGTGGGGGAACGGTCCGTAGTTGAAAAATGTGGAGCGAATGGCACCGCGCGGCTAGATTGTCATCGAGCGGCGAGATTTCCCTGCCGAATATTTACGCGCGCAGGGGATAGAAGGAGAGGGAGGAGGGGGTGGGTTACGGCGTATTATCACGTATATGTCCATTTTTGAGCCCTTTTAGGCTATGTAGAGTATGTATACGTGTGTAGGCCACCCATATAACAATGAATATGCCTCATAGTGACCAAAAATTGCAATATATAAGGGAATTATAAGAGAATTTTTAGGCGGGAATGAAATGTGTTGGAGGTTTGGCGGCAATTTATGAGCTGAGAGTGTGGTTTACGCCATACATATCACGTATATCTTGTACGTAGAGCACTGTCATGCTATAATACAGACTTGTACGTATGTATATATATAATCAAAATATCAAAATTTGTTAGTAGTCTTGGCAAATCCAACGTCAAGGCTATTAACCTAATTGCAATGACGACTTGTCTATTTTGACTGCTATGTCGTCATTCCAACCGCGGTTAAAAAGAAAACGTCTAGAGTCTACTCCTTATCTTGCTCTAGGAGACGTTGTACATTAACCAAAACTACCACCGAAGGTGAAAAAAGCATTAGAAGAGAAGAAAAAGGGGTTTACCTTAGTTACCGCTCAAGGCCCATCCCGTGTTCCGTCATGCGCCGATCCCTGTCGAACGTGCGCATGAGCGACCCTCTCTTGTTATCATTTTTTCACGCGCCTCCATTGATTGAGTCCGCTTTTGTTGTGCTCCTTCAATTCACCCTGTTTTAGGTTCGTTTCGGCTTTTCTGGCCTTCTTTTTGCTAGACAGATGTTACGTGATCTAGGACACACCTAATTGGGCTCCTCAGTGTGTTTAATGGAGACGCGTGTGGAAATAGCTACCGTAGGTACGGGGGCGCTTGGCGTTCCCCGTCTATATGTTTTCATTCTTTCTCTTTTCATATTCTTTTTTCCTGTTAGTCTGGGCATAGTTTAGCTTTTAGCTTCAATTAGCCTAGCTTGTTTATCATTCAGGAATTGCTATGCCCTTATGAGTTCTCATTTTTTCATAGCCTAGGTGTACAGTTGGTTCACAACCTGAGATTTCGTGGTGGCGGTGCTGTTTGTAGGGTTTGTGTCAGCCGCATAACTAGCGTTATTCCCGAGTCCCCCCTTTCGAGCCTTCACTGTGTCTCAAGGGCCTGGGCGCTTAGTGGTTCGTGATACCCAGAGGTACCCCACGGGGGCCTCTCCCTCACTCCACAGGGTTTTTTCGCCCCTGACACATTCTCTACTCGCGGCTAGGCCACCCTTTTTCTCACCAGTTTCATTACTGGTTTTTTGTGTTTCCCTTCCTGTTTTCACCTCCATCCTTTCATCACTTTTGCCCAATCCTGGGGTACCCCACGGGGGCCCCTGTTGTGCCAAACCACCCAACCTGCCACTTCTCCTCATGGGCTTTGCTCTATCTCTGTGGGTTGGGTGGTTCCCAGGGTATGTGCCTCCTCTCCCCTGGTGTGCCTTCCTTGCCTCTCCCTTGACCGGTCGAGTCAGGATATTATCAAGGAAGACACTGCTCAGCTAGATGGTCACGGTCATCTTCGCTTGGAGTTCATAAGGAGTTGACGCTTGTTTGCCGGCCTTTTTTGGTTTTCCTAGACGCCCCTCTCGCTTGTTCGGCACCGGGCCCTCTTGGCCGTACCCGCAAATTTGCGGAGTGCTCGATTCGGCCCTCTGGGTCGTTTCGGCTCCCCGCAAATTTGCGGAGATCGCTGGGGGGTCGCGTGGCGATGTGGGAGGTTTGTGTCGGTACGGATCTACCTCTATTGGCCCGCAAATTTGCGGTTATAGTTGGCTTTCACTGTTGACCCCTTTTTTGTGTCATATTGTTGCCTGATACTATATTGGTGTATGCACTTTCCTGGTGTTATAGGCCCTGCATGTAAGATGTTGAGTGGTGGTTAACACTTTCTCCATCTTCGCAGGTTCTGCTGGTGCTCTTCCGCCTCGGCCGCCCTCCTCACCTACCTCTGTGCTCCCGGTTTAGGGTGAGTACAGATACCTGTTTGCATGTGTGTTCCTGTTTCCCCATGCTCCTTCCCTGGTTCTTCTTGGACATTCTCTCCACTTCCACCTTCGTCGTGCTGATTCTGGTGTGTGTTCTTCTCGTGCTGGTCGGCTGCTTTGCTTTCGCCTTGGTTGTCGCTCCCCGTGCTTGGTGAGCCACATGTCCTGCTTGCGCCACTCGCTCTTTGTGTCCTCTACGGCCTACCTCCCTGCTCTGTGTGGCCCGTGTCTGGCCCTGGTGGTTGTGCTGCTCCATGGCCCTGGTTCCTCGGCGGCGGCTGTGGCCTCTGCTTCCCTTCCGTCGGTGTGGCCGATGGTCTCCCGCCACATTGGGCCTGTGGGCCGCCGTTCCCCGGCATTTGTTGCCGCCCGGTTCCGCGTCGCCCTGGGTATTCCTGACCCGACTGCCGGCCGTTCACCACAGCCCGTAGCCTCGTAGGTGGAGCTCTCGTCTCACACACGAGGGGTCGGGGGTTCACTCCCAGACCGGGCGGTGCGACTTGGGCTTGTCTCCTTTCGTGTGTTAGCCTCAGTTCACCTAGCTGTAAATAGGTACCTGGAATTCGTGGACGACGTTGTGCCGTCCCATCTGGGGTTGGCACAAATGGTACAAGGCGAGCTGGGTATCATATGGTTCCCCTACGCTACTGGTCAACTTAAGCCTCCCCGCTCGCCTCGCTACTGCCCCTCGTCGTCCTCCTGCTCACCTTGACGTCGCCCGTCGCCCTCGTCTTGGTTCTCGCCCTGAGGCCGGGGTTGGCGGCTCTGCTCCTATGCGCCCTCCCCTGGCCTCTACGGATAGGGGCTCTCCTCCCTTCCGCCCGCTTTCCTTGCCCAGACGACTTCCTCTTACGTTGTCCTCTCCGCGCGCGGTTGTTCGTGCTGTCGCTGGCCCTCTGCTCCCTCCTGCACTGTCCAGGAGGGTCCGCCTGGGTGTCGTTGCTTCTCCTACTTCACCTGCTTCAGTGCCTCTTCTTCCTTCACGGTCTCGTCCCACGGTGGGGGTCCCTCCCTCCTCCTCCTCGGTGTCGGGCCGCCCTGTTCTCTCAGCCCCGGGGGTCCTTGCTCTGTTTCCCCCCGCGGCTCCTTCTGGCCTCCTTTCACCCGGCCAGCCTTCCCCCTCCCGTCGTCCTGCTCCTCCTCCTTCTCTTCCTGCCCTTCACTTCCCGTCTCGCCTGGGGGGTACCCCTCCTCTTGCCTCGGTGAGGTTTCGGGGTCCCCTTTTTCTCGGGAGCTGTCGTGTCGCTGGAAGAGGGGGATGGTGCTGTTTCCCCCTCGGCCGTTCGTGTTTGGGGACGGGTCCCTCTATGGCGGCACGGCCGTCGTCGCTCGCCTTCCTTGGGCCGCGACGCTGCTGGTTCGTGTCGTGGGTCTCGCTCCCGCTCCCGCTTGTCCCTGCGGGCCGACCCTTCTGGGTGGGGGGGTGGGGGGGGGGGGGGGTCGCCTCTCTCGGTTCGATTGTTGGCTTTGCAGGGCTGGGTTGTGTCACGCTTCGACGGGTGCTTGGCGTCGTTGGACGCCTCCCTCTTCTCGCGCTTCTTGGCGGTGCCTCACCCTCAGCGCCTCGCCCTTCCTACCCCTGCTCCGGTCCCGCTCCCTTCTGCAGGCCTACGCTCTGGTCAGACTTCAGCCGCACTGCCCTCCTTCCGGCTGTTCAGTCCCTGGCTGTTTTGACGGGTCTGTCCTCCTGTGGGGTGGGTTTGTGCGCCGCCGGTACGCCTGGCTTCGCCGTCATGCTCGGTCGCCCTCTCCCCTTGGAGGCCTGGTTTGCTGTGGCCTTCGCCTTCATACCGTTCCGTCGACGGCTCTCCTTCGGTCCCTCCCTTAGGTTACTAGCCTTGACGTTGGACTAGGTTCGTCCCTGCTTTTGCCTCCTCTTGTGTCTGTCGGCAGGTTGGCCGGCGCGTTCTGGTCCTGGATGGGCGCGCCCATTCTTGGACTTTGTTCTATTGCTACCCGTTCTTCTCTCACCCGGGTCAGGCCTCTGTCGCCACGGTTTTTCCCTTGCGACAGAGGGTGACGGACTTCTTGTCTTGTCTTTCGGTTCCCTCCAGCCGTCTGTCCCCGCCTGCGGCTTTTCGGGGCGTCTGCGCCAGGCGCTCTTCGCGAGGGTTTGGACCGCGTTCTGCGGGTCCACCTTCGGCTCGCGGTGTCTTTGGTTCCCGAGCTGCAGGCGGTTTTGTGCGCGGCAACTCGGCGCCGCCCGACAGTGCGGTCCTCGTTCTGCCGGCCGGCCCCCTTGGATATTCGTCAGGGTTTGTTGTACTCTGCGCTATATACGTCGGGGTTGTTTCAGCTGGTTGCTTGGGTATGCTCGCTTCTCTGTCGGCGGCCCCTGCTTCCGACACGCGACGACGCGCTGTGTCGTTGCGGTCCCTGCTTCCGTCTCGCCCCGTCGTGCTGTGTCGCACGCGGGGTCTTCTCAGTCCCGTCCTTCTGCCGGTCCTCTTCGGGGTGCTGCTACGAGTGCTGCCGCCTTGCGCGGCCGCAGGACTGGGTGGTTGCAGGCCAGTGCGTCGATTCCGCCTCGCCCTTCTGTTCTTGCCCCTTTCATCCCCGCTGTGTCGGGGCTGGCCGGTCTTCCACTTCCGGCCGCCCTTCGCCGTGGTCTGCCCCGCGCCGGCCTGGGGTTGGGGGGGGGGGGGGGTAGAGGTCGACGTGGCGCTCGTGCCCGCACGGCCCGTACCGAGGGTACCTCCGCGTCAACACAATGTGTAGTTCTCTGGGTCGGCCTCCTTGTTCTCCTTCTCGCCTGGCCGACCGGGTCGCTCCCCTCCTCTCGGGTGCTCCCTCGGGTTGTTTTTGCCCTTGCGCCCCTCGGTTGCCGCGAGGGACGTTGGGGGCGGCGGGTTGCGCGGTGGGGTCTCCCCTGGTGGTGGACGTCTCGACCCCCTTTCCGCTCTTGTCACCAACGCCGGTCCATCTCTTCGGAGGTGGCCCACGTGCTCACTTCCATGCCCGAGCTGGGTAGCGTCGAGGGGGTTGCTCGCCGGTCGCCCGGTTTTCCTCTCCCGTGTCTTTCTGGTCCCGTCGACGACCTGCGTCGCGATGCGGCCGTTGGTGGTTCTGTCGGCCCTCAACGGGCGCGTCGTGCACACACGGTTTCGGATGCTGCCGGTGCCCCTGGTACGCCTGGCCCTGTGCCCTCTGTCGTGGGTTGTATCGCTGGCCCTCCAGGTTGCGTCTTGGCTCGTTCCTCTCCATCCTCTCTTCCGGCGATTCTTGGCCGTTCGGCCTTCCGATCGTGTGTTCCTGTTCGCCGGCCTTCCCTTCGGTCTCCACATCGCGCCGCGGATCTTCTCCGCACATGTGGGGCAGGCTCTGGGTCCTCTCCTCCGGAGCGGGCTCCCGCTCCTGTTTTCCTTGGCCGTCTGGTTGGTAGTTTCCGATGCCCTCGGCCTGTGCGTTGGCGACGCCCTCACAGTCGTTCGCACCGTCGCGCGGTTCGGGTTCCCCTTTTGGTGTTCCCGATTCACGCTTGACCCCGTCGCGTGTCGTGCCATGGGTCGGTCTCGCATGGGTTTTGTCCGGCGCTACGGTGACCCGGGGTCTGCCGCCCGCGGTGCACCTTCGGTGGAAGGTCTTCGCCGTGTTGCACTCGGTCTCCCTCCTGGGGTGGCTCTGCGACTCGTTCGTGGGTTCGCTGCTTTGGGCCGCTCTGCCCCTTTCCTTAGGGAGCCTCCGGCTACTCCGCCTCCTCCTCATGGGCCCCGTGGTGTTTCCATTGCCCCTCTGGATCGGCTCCTGCCGCTCCTGCGTCCCGTTCGCTGACGCTTCGGTCTCTGGGTTGCTCCGGGCTCGCTCTCTGCGGCTGTGCCCTGGTCCGCCCCCCCGCCGACGGTCTGAGTAGCCACAGATCCGTCGAGCGAGGTTGGGTGGGGTTCCCCGATCGACCCTGGGACGTCCACTTCCTGGCAGATGGGTGGGTCTCCCTCCACTTACCCGTCTATGCCCTCGGACTGTTGGTTCCTCTGTTCTTCCTGCGGGACCACGCGCTGGCCCTTCGGGGTCAGTCGGTGGCCTTCGGGTTAGACACTCAGACAGGCTGTCCCCTGTTTTCCTTCTGCGGGGGTTCCTCCAGGTCGTTGACTCTCTTGGGGGTCTCGGTGGAGTTGTTCTTCCTCGCGGCCCGGCACCCCTTCTCCTTGCATGCCTCCTCCCTGCCCGGGCCTGCCACCCTGTGGGCGGCCGCCCTGTCGTGGGGGCGGGGCGTTCTTGTTGAATGGGCGTTGCTCCGGCCTGTGTTCGTCGACCTCGCGGCTTCCTGCGGTGTTCCGGAGGTCGCCTTGTTCGCATCGGGGGTGCCGCGCCGGTTGCCTTTGGACCTCTCCCTCCGGCCTCGCGCTCCAGGGGGGGTCCGGCCGCTTTCATGGTGGCCTGGTACGGGTGACGGTCGATATACATCTTTCCGCCCCCAGACGCGCTGTTGCTGTGCCCAGTCCTCGCGAGGCTGCGGCTGTCCCACGGCTGCGTCGGGCTCCTCGCGCCTCCGTGGCCGGCACGGGCTTGGTCCGCCCGGTTGCCGCGGTGGTGCCCGAGTCCGGTCCCTCTACCTGTCTCCGGCTTCCGCTTGGGCTCGGTTGGGGACCTGCGGGCCTCGTTGGCCTTCGCATCGTGCTTGTTCATGTGGCACGGTGGCTCCCGGTCCCGGGCCCTGCCTGACTTCCTGCGGCGTTCCTGGCCGTCTTCTCCTTGGGGGCCTTCCGGGTCCCGCTGGAGGTCTTTTCCTAGGTGGCTACAGGCCGCTCGCCTGCCTGTTGGCTCTCCTTCCCTCGTCCTACGCTCCTTGTTTCACCTCTTCCGTCCGCGTCGCTTTCGAGTCGACGCTATACGTACCCACTTGTCTGCCGTCCGGGGGCTCTTTGGGTCCGTCGCTGGGCTGGTCGTTCTGCCTCAGGTGCTGGGTTCCTTCCTGTCGGCTGCCTTCCGGGATCGACCTCCTCCGCGCCAGGTCCCTCCGCAGTGGGATCTGGGGCGGGCTCTGGTCCTTCTGGCTTCGCCCCCGTCTACAAGGGCCGCTCCGCCGGTTCTGTTGCTCGGGCGTCCGCTCTTCCTTGTCACTCTGGCCACTGGGGTTCGGTTGTCTGCCCTAGCGGCATTGTCATGGCCCCGGGACTGCGTGCGATTCTCCCCGTCCTTGCATGGCGTCTCGTTCGCCTCCTCCCCTCCTTTTGTTGCCACACTTGGGAGGGCGGCCCCCGCTTTCCGGCCTTTCGCCGTCCGGGGTTTCCGGCTTGGGCGTCCTCGCCATGTGTTGTGCCCGGTGTCGGCCTTGCACTCCTCTGTTGCGTCTGTGGCGCCGCCTTCGGGTCCTGCTGTGTGGGTGTCTCCTCGGACAGGTGGGAGGCTCTCGCTGGTGCAGTTGGGCCGCCGCGTTGGTCGGACCGTTCGTGCCCGTCGCCCTGTTTGTAGGGGTTCTGCGCACGATGTCAGATCCTTTGCTGCCTCCTTCCAGTTCCTGCCACGTCGATTCTTCCCTGCCTTCGCCTCAGCGGTTTTTGTGGGTCTTCTATCAATTCCTTCATCTCCTCCTACCTCTCCGTGTCCAGTGTTCGACCCCCTCGGCTGGTGCTTGCTCTCGGGGGTCGTGTTTCCTGGTGCTCTGGCGAAGATCCCTGGTCTTCCCCCCTTGTCCCTCGTTCTTTTCCTTTGTTTTATGTGACAAAGGGGGGGGGGGGGGGAGTGTACGGGTTTGCAACACTGGATTACAAGTTTGGGATTATGTTATATGTATACAGTACATAAGTGTTTTTGCCACATTGAAAATTGTGTTTTGTTCTTGTGTTCAGTGTTTTTGTTGGTTTTTGAAGAAAAGGGTTTTGGGTACAGTACCTTTTTGGTTTCAGACAAGTCTATGTTTTTGCATTACTATGAATGACGGGCATGTGTTAAAACTGTTCTTTTTAGCTACTCCTCAGTTTTTCACTCTTTTATTAGACTCTCTTGTTTAAATTGTGTCTTTGTCATTCATACTTTTGTTTTATGCATTGGTTTTTGGTAGGTTGGGCTTGGATGTCCTCCTCCTATTTGTTATGCAGCCTTGACGTTGGATTTGCCAAGACTACTAACAAATTGGGAGGTTTGACGTACCTCCCAACCTACCAAATAGGAAAACCTACTATTTGGTAGTAGTCTTGGAAAATCCAACGTACATAATACCCTCCCTCACGCCGGACCCCTGCCCATCCGCGTTCTTCTGCTGACGTGAGATGTGATAACAAGAGAGGGTCGCTCATGCGCACGTTCGACAGGGATCGGCGCATGACGGAACACGGGATGGGCCTTGAGCGGTAACTAAGGTAAACCCCTTTTTCTTCTCTTCTAATGCTTTTTTCACCTTCGGTGGTAGTTTTGGTTAATGTACAACGTCTCCTAGAGCAAGATAAGGAGTAGACTCTAGACGTTTTCTTTTTAACCGCGGTTGGAATGACGACATAGCAGTCAAAATAGACAAGTCGTCATTGCAATTAGGTTAATAGCCTTGACGTTGGATTTTCCAAGACTACTACCAAATAGTAGGTTTTCCTATTTGGTAGGTTGGGAGGTACGTCAAACCTCCCAATGAGTCAGATACAAGGGGAGATAGAAGGGCAGGAAGACCCCCATTGAGATGGAGAGACTGTGAAAGACAAGCTTTGGATGATAGAGGAATGACTATAGATCAGGAAAAGGAAGTGGTAATAAACAGGAATGAATGGAGAATGCTTGTGAATAGTTGAGTGAACATGTGATCATTTGGGGGAAGGGGTCGGGCGCAAGTTGGACTAGATAATAGTCCATCAGGCGCCTGGCCCGGGGAGACGATTAATATGAAGGGTGCGCCTGGAAGTGTGGTGGGCGGGCTTGTGGCTTTGGCTCCGCTGCATGTCTGCCTGCCGAGATCGGAGCCTCTCCGGGTGGTCGGGGGCCGGGGGAGTGCTGGAGTGACCTTGGTGACCCTGGTCTCTGGGTATTCTCCTGGGTGACCTAGATGTGTGTGAATTTTGTGTTTTGTCTGTGTTTGTTCGTTGTTTTGTCTTGTGTTTTGTGTTTTCCTGTTCTTGCTCTGTCTTGAGTCGGCCACCCCCAAGAAAATACAAAAAAAAATAAAAAATAAAATAAAATACAGTGATCACTCCCATAACCGAACTATATGGGCCATGGCCAGTTCGGTCACAGGAAGTATCCGGATACACAGAGTTAATTATTTATTTGTCATTATTATTAGGTTATTAGTCCTTTACCTATTTATTTGTCTCTATTATTATATTGGCAACATACCTTCATACCAGGGGTCATAAATACAGTAAAAGTCTGTTAATCCGACGACCGATGATTCGAATCTCCCAATAGTCCGAATTTTTCAATTTGAGGCCAAATCCGAATTCACCCGATGGTCCGAATATCAAGAAGTCCCAAAGTCTCCCTTTTTGAGGCATTAGTCCACTCAAATGACACATAATGGAGCACACACATATCATATGTTCATGAATTCACTTTAAAAGTTTACCATTGTCATTGTAGCCTATTACCTACTTCAAAACATTCAGATTAATGGTCAAAGGAAGCTACTGATATAAACGTAAACACCTTCTTCTTCTTCTTCTTCCACATCGTCTGCTAGAGAGTTTGTTTTGCTCTTGAACGCATCCTTGGGACGCTCCGATGCGCTACTGGCTTGCACCGCATTTTCTGCAAGCGCATTCAGTCTTGAGCTTGAAAACGCACCTTTGGACGTTCCGATACGCTACTATTTATAGTTCAGTGATCGGAGCGTCCCAAGGGTACTTTCAAGACAACAAGACAAGGGTGCTTTCAATACAATATAATATAACAGAGCACGTCACAAAAGGAAAATCACAAAAGGAAAATTACATGAACCTCTCAGGGAAGTGCCGTTGTTAAGGCATTACTTCCCGAACCACATCTGATCTGATCTTCAAGAGCAAGACAAACTCGCTAGTAGACGGAAGAAGAAGACGACGATGCGGACATATGGTGTTTACGTTTATATCAGCAGATTCCTTTGACCATTAATCTGAATGTTTTGAAGTAGGTAATAGGCTACAATGACAATGGTAAACTTTTGAAGTGATTTCATGAACATATGATATGTGTGTGCACCATTGTGTCATTTGGGTGGCCTAATGCCTCAATGTTTTCGTCATACACAGGTTCATAGGGGTAAAGTCAAATAATCCGAAAAATCCACTAATCCGAACGAGGGCCGGTCCGCTGCCCTTCGGATTAACTGAAGTTTACTGTATATCCAAATAAGTCCTGTTAGACTATGAAATAGCTATTATTGGACAAGAAAAATATTCTGTTCGTCCCTCTACTATAACATCAACAACAAAGTGTCGCCGTCGGCAGTGTGCAGTACTGCCAATACGTATAGCGACTTCCGCTAGATCTAGAGACCTTTATTTCAATCTAGCAGCAATTATTTACACTAGCGGTTTGTATTTATACTTTTTTTTTAAATTTCAGAACAATTTCTAAGTGATATATGGATTTTGTCAATTTATATTTCTAGTGGTATTTATCATGTCTTACATCTAACAGTACTGCCAATACATATAGCGACTTCCGCTAGATCTAGAGACCTTTACTTCGATCTAGCAGCAATGATTTACACTAGCTGTTTGTATTTAAACTTTTGTTTTGAAATTTCAGAACAATTTCGAAGTGATATTACAGTAAAAGTCCGTTAATCCGACGACCGATGATTCGAATCTCCCAATAGTCCGAATTTTTCAATTTGAGGCCAAATCCGAATTCTCCCGATGGTCCGAATTTCAAGAAGTCCCAAAGTCCCCTTTTTGAGGCATTAGGCCACTCAAATGACACATAATGGAGCACACACATATCATATGTTCATGAATTCACTTTAAAAGTTTACCATTGTCATTGTAGCCTATTACCTACTTCAAAACATTCAGATTAATGGTCAAAGGAAGCTACTGATATAAACGTAAACACCTTCTTCTTCTTCTTCTTCTTCCACATCGTCTGCTAGAGAGTTTGTTTTGCTCTTGAACGCATCCTTGGGACGCTCCGATGCGCTACTGGCTTGCACCGCATTTTCTGCAAGCGCATTCAGTCTTGAGCTTGAAAATGCACCTTTGGATGTATTAGCCTTGAGCTTGAAAACGCACCTTTGGACGTTCCGATACGCTACTATTTATAGTTCAGTGATCGGAGCGTCCCAAGGGTGCTTTCAAGACAACAAGACAAGGGTGCTTTCAATACAATATAATATAACAGAGCACATCACAAAAGGAAAATCACAAAAGGAAAATTACAAGAACTTCTCAGGGAGGTGCCGTTGTTAAGGCATTACTTCCCGAACCACATCTGATCTTAAAGAGCAAGACAAACTCGCTAGTAGACGGAAGAAGAAGAAGACGTTTATATCAGCAGATTCCTTTGACCATTAATCTGAATGTTTTGAAGTAGGTAATAGGCTACAATGACAATGGTAAACTTTTGAAGTGATTTCATGAACATATGATATGTGTGTGTGCACCATTGTGTCATTTGGGTGGCCTAATGTCTCGATGTTTTCGTCATACACAGGTTCATAGGGGTAAAGTCCGATAATCCGAAAAATCCACTAATCCGAACGAGGGCCGGTCCGCTGCCCTTCGGATTAACGGAAGTTTACTGTATATGGATTTTGCCAATTCATATTTCTAGTGGTAGTTATCATGTCTTACATCTAACAATATGTGCTAGCGGATTTAACTTAAATTGGTAACCCTCCCGCTCGAGTCGGCTCGAAGAAAATCGATAATGGTGGCACTTTGGTAAACCTGGTGATGGGCTGGTCTATCAGAGTGAGAACTGAACGATCTCCGCCATACCCATAGCTTACTCTGACTGTTCCTTTTCCTTATATATTTTCTAGATCTCAAGTGACTGCGTCTCTTTCGTGGATTGACCTCCCAATCTACCAAGATTGGAAGCCAAAGCGTCACATTTTTCCTTTGCTCCTCAGCTTTCTCTTCATAATTGCTGAGGGGCACAGGGCCCTGGGTGGGGCTTTGGTTTCCCGGGCATTTCCGCACCCTCCTCAGCTCCCCGCCATGGAGTGGCTTCGGTCACCCAGGCTTTATTGTGGTCGGCAGGAAGGGTTCGGTGGGGCGCTCGGTTATGGCCTTGGCCTTGCTCGGGGCCTTGGGGCTGTTCGGCCAGGCAGCTTGGGGAACAACAACAACAACAACCGGTGGTAAACAAAACCGCATGCGTATCGGTTTGGCCAAGATTACTCGGTTTATATAAGTTTATTATGAAATATAATTTAGTACTATGGTAAGTTGGCTACCTACTATTATGTTTATAAGATATGATAAGTAAATTATAGTATACCGGCGATTTCGGTCATTTTTTTATTTTTGTTTTGAAAGTCATGAACAAAAACTTTACTTTAATTATTTATATATCCCATGGCCTGTTCGGTTATTGTCGAGGTTCGGATAATGACAGGTCGGATATGGGAGTGATTACTGTAGAGGAAAATAAAAAATAAAAAATAGGAAAAGTGGGGATTGGGCCTGAGCATGTAGCATACAGATATATTTAGATATTTCATATTATTTTGCTTAATCTTCAATGCGTTATTTCCACATAGTGATTTTGATAAGTTCTTTTGCCTATATATATTGTGCGTTCCTGTTATGGTTGGTTTCTTTTGCAAGTTTTACATTTAAATTCCATACCAAATCCTCTACATGTGCATATTTCACTATTGTATACTCTGAGTCTCTGATCAGTATGCTAAGATACTTTAAATGTTACCTATTTTAAATACAGTATTACCAATGTTTGCCTAGAAAACATTATTTTTATCTTATAGAACTCTCATAAGGCTGGCCCGAAGGATTAGATCAAGATCATGGTGAAAAAGATAAGGCTGGGCAGGAAGGGATAAAATCGAGGAAGGTGAAGACATGCAGACATTTCTCACCATGTCATCAGTTCAGCCAGACCACATTAGCTCAACATCTGAACTCTTATTGGGCAGGGCCGAAGGATGAGGCAAGAACTGCTACTCTGCAGCACCAACAAAGAAGTGATCAAGGGTGAAGAATAAGAGAGATCAGGATTAAGGAAGGAAAAATCACAGTGAGATGCCAAAAAAATGCACTACTTAGGGGAAGGCACACCACGAGGATATACAGTCAGGGCAGAGACCGCGTCAGGGACAATGGGAAAGAATTGAATCAGCTCGGCCGCTCCAGCGACCTAAGAGACAAAGTCAGGTCAGGAGACAGCAACCAAGCCAGGCCAACTATGAGGGCCCGACAGGGTGGCATATGATATAGTTCGCTCAAAGGACAACTGGAAGGAAAAGAATAAGAACCGAACACTCCTGTGTCATACAACGTTATTTTCAAAGACTAAATCAACATGCTACTTTATATTTCAAATTGTTGATACAGGGTTAAGTACTTGATATTAAGAGTTTAGGTACAAAAATACTTACTCTGATTCCTAGTGACTCTTCCAATGCCAAGTAAATTCTTGTAAACTTATCCAGAATAAAATTACAATATCAAATTGAATAGGTTATTCATACTAATGAACAATTTAAATATAACATCAACTTACCCTGGCCACACAGTAAACAGCCTGAGCATAGAGGAGGTTGACTTGTACAGGGTCGCTGGGAATCTCACGAGGGGTGCGGAAGAGACGCTTACGGAACACAAACCGGTTTTCCCCGGCATTGACTGACTGACTGGATCTCTTGCTTGCGGTTCCATGTTGGCTCCCAGAACTACCAGACTTTTGTTGCTTCCTAAAAAAAACAGCAAATGTGTTCCTATCATATTGCATAATATAATATAGTATACAGTACTATATATTAGTAGGGTAATGAGAAGAAATACGTTGTGGAACATCATGTTGATTTATTCTAATTTTTGGCGACGTCACGCAGCCATCCTCAGGAAAGGGTTACCAACAGATCCTAAAAATTGAGTATAACTCTGTATATATTGCTAATAAAGGGATCGTGTATAAATTCACTTGTCCCAGTTGTCAGGCCTGGGTACATTGGATGTTCGAGTAGATCATTCAAAATGAGAATATATGAGCATTTGGGAAAAGCTTCAGGTCTGGAATATTTTTGAAAAGTATATCTTTTTCTGCAGTAAGGGAACACTCCCGTAATGAAGATCACCCTTTTTCGGAGAGGGATTTTGAAATCATCGGCAGGTTTAGAAGCACGTATGAGGCTTTAATAGGCGAAAAAATGCTAATTTGTTAGTAGTCTTGGAAAATCCAACGTCAAGGCTATTAACCTAATTGCAATGACGACTTGTCTATTTTGACTGCTATGTCGTCATTCCAACCGCGGTTAAAAAGAAAACGTCTAGAGTCTACTCCTTATCTTGCTCTAGGAGACGTTGTACATTAACCAAAACTACCACCGAAGGTGAAAAAAGCATAGAAGAGAAGAAAAAGGGGGTTTACCTTAGTTACCGCTTAAGGCCCATCCCGTGTTCCGTCATGTGCAGATCCCTGTCGAACGTGCGCATGAGCGACCCTCTCTTGTTATCATTTTTTCACGCGCTCCATTGAATGAAGTCGCTTTTGTTGTGCTCCTTTAATTCACCCTGTTTAGGTTAGTTTCGGCTTTTCTGGCCTTCTTTTTGTTAGACAGATGTTACGTGATCTAGGGCACACGTAAATGGGCTCCTAAGTGTGTATAATGGAGACGCGTGTGGAAATAGCTTACCGAAGGTACGGGGGCGCCTGGCGTTCCTCGTATATGTTTTTCATTCTTTCTCTTTTCATATTCTTTTTTCCTGTTAGTCTGGGCATGGTTTAGCTTTTAGCTTCGTTTAGCCTAGCTCGTTTTCTCATTCAGGAATTGCTATGCCCCTATGAGTTCTCATTTTTTTCATAGCCTAGGTGTACAGTTGGTTCACAATATGAGATTTCGTGGTGGCGGTGCTGTTTGTAGGGTTTGTGTCGGCCGCATAAATAGCGTTATTCCCGAGTCCCCCCTTTCGAGCCTTCACTGTGTCTCAAGGGCCTGGGCGCTTGGTGGTTCGTGATATCCAGGGGTACCCCACGGGGGCCTCTCCCTCACACCACAGGGTTTTTCGCCCCTGACACATTCTCTACTCACGGCTAGGCCACCCTTTTTCTCGCCAGTTTCATTTATTGGTTTTTGTGTTCCCTTCCTGTTTTCACCTCCATCCTTTCATAGCCTTTTGCCCAATCCTGGGGTACCCCACGGGGGCCCCTGTTTGTGCCAAACCACCCAACCTGCCACTTCTCCTCATGGGCTTTGCTCTATCTCTGTGGGTTGGGTGGTTCCTGGGGGATGTGCCTCCTCTCCCCTGGTGTGTCTTCCTTGCCTCTCCCTTGACCGGTTGAGTCAGGATATTATCAAGGAAGGCACTGCTCAGCTTGATGGTCATCGTCGCTTGGAGTTCATAAGGAGTTGACGCTTGTTTGCGGGCCTTTTTTGGTTTTCCTAGACGCTCCTCTCGCTTTTTCGGCACCGGACCATCTCGTCCGGTCCCGCAAATTTGCGGTGTGCTCGATTCGGTCCTCTGGGACATTTCGGCTCCCCGCAAATTTGCGGAGATCGCTGGGGGGTCCAGCGGAGATGTGGGGGGGTTGTGTCGGTACGGTTATACCTCCATTGGCCCGAAAATTTTGCGGTTATAGTTGGCTTTCACTGTTGACCTTTTTTATGTCATATTGTTGCCTGATACTATATTGGTGTATGCACATTACTGGTGTTATAGGCCCTGCATGTAAGATGTTGAGTGGTGGTTAACACTTTCTCCATCTTTGCAGGTTCTGCTGGTGCTCTTCCGCCTCGGCCGCCCTCCTCACCTACCTCTGTGCTCCCAGTTTAGGGTTCTGCTGGTGCTCTTCCGCCTCGGCCGCCCTCCTCACCTACCTCTGTGCTCCCAGTTTAGGGTGAGTACGGATACCTGTTTGCATGTGTGTTCCTGTTTCCCCATGCTCCTTCCCTGGTTCTTCTTGGACATTCTCTCCACTTACTCCTTCGACGTGCTGATTCTGGTGTGTGTTCTTCTCGTGCTGGTCGGCTGCTTTGCTTTCGCCTTGGTTGTCGCTCCCCGTGCTTGGTGAGCCACATGTCCTGCTTGCGCCACTCGCTCTTTGTGTCCTCTACGGCCTACCTCCCTGCTCTGTGTGGCCCGTGTCTGGCCCTGGTGGTTGTGCTGCTCCATGGCCCTGGTTCCTCGGCGGCGGCTGTGGCCTCTGCTTCCCTTCGGTCGGTGTGACCGATGGTCTCCCGCCACATTGGGACTGTGGGCCACCGTTCCCCGGCCTTTGTTGCCGACCGGCTCCGCGTCGCCCTGGGTGTCCCTGGCCCGACTGAAGGCCGTTCACCTGGCCCTCTCCCTGCTCGGGCCCTCTCCCTGCTCGGGCCCTCTCCCTGCTCGGGCCCTCTCCCCTGGGTCCCGCAGCCGGTCGTCCCATCGTCGGAGGGTTCCCCGGCTCCGTCCACGCTCTCGCTCGCCTCGTCATCCGTCCTCTACTGCCCCTCGTCGTCCTCCTGATCGCCTTGACGACGCCCGTCGCCCTCGTCTTGGTTCTCGCCCTGAGGCCGGGGTTAGCGGCTCTGCCCCTGTGCGCGCCCTCCCCTGGCCTCTACGGTTAGGGGCTCTACTCCCTTCCGCCCGCTTTCCCAGCCCTGACGACTTCCTCTTACGTTGTCCTCTCCGCGCGCGGTTGTTCGTGCTGTAGCTGGCCCTCTGCTCCCTCCTACACTGTCCGGGAGGGTCCGCCTGGCTGTCGTTGCTTCTCCTACTTCGCCTGCTTCAGTGCCTCTTCTTCCTTCACGGTCTCGTCCCACGGTGGGGGTCCCTCCCTCCTCCGCCTCGGTGTCGGGCCACCCTGTTCTCTCAGCCCCGGGGATCCTTGCTCTGTTTCCCCCCGCGGCTCCTTCTGGCCTCCTTTCACCCGGCCGGCCTTCCCACTCCCGTCGTCCTGCTCCTCCTCCTTCTTCTCTTCCTGGCCTTCACTTACCGTCTCGCCAGGGGGGTACCCCTCCTCTTGCCTCGGTGGGGATTCGCGGGGTTTCGGGGTCCCCCTTTCTCGGGAGCTGACGTGTCGCTGGAAGAGGGGGATGGTGCTGTTTCCCCCTCGGCCGTTCGTGATCGGGGACGAGTCCCTCTACGGCGCCACAACCGTCGTCGCTCGCCTTCCTTGGGCCGTGACGCTGCTGGTTCGTGTCGTGGGTCTCGCTCCCGCTCACGCTTGTCCCTGCGGGCCGGCCATTCTGGGTGGGGGGGGTCGCCTCTCTCGGTTCGATTGTTGGCTATGCAGGGCTGGGTTCTGTCACGCTTCGACGGGTGCTTGGCGTCGTTGGACGCCTCCCTCTTCTCGCGCTTCTTGGCGGTGACTCACCCTCAGCACCTCGCCCTCCCTACCCCTGCTACGGTCCCGCTCCCTTCTGCAGACCTACGCTCTGGTCAGACTTCGGCCGCACTGACATCCTTCCGGCTGTTCAGTCCCTGGCTGTGTTGACGGGTCTGTCCTCCTATGGGACGGGTTTGTGCGACGCCGGTACGCCTGGCTTCGCCGTCATGCTCGGTCGCCCTCTCCCCTTGGAGGCCTGGTTTGCTGAGGCCTTCGACTTCACACCGTTCCATCGACGGCTCTCCTTCGGTCCCTCCCCTGGAGTCGTCACTGCTTTTGCCTCCTCTTGTGTCTGTCGGCGGGTTGGCCGGCGCGTTCTGGTCCTGGATGGGCGCGCCCATTCTTGAACTTTGTTCTATTGCTACCCCGTTCTTCTCTCACCCGGGTCAGCCCTCTGTCGCCACGGTTTTTCCCTTGCGACAGAGGGTGACGGACTTATTGTCTTGTCTTGGGTTCCCTCCAACCGTCTCTTCCCCACCTGCGGCTTTTCGAGGCGTCTGCGCCAGGCGCTCTTCGCGAGGGTTTGGACCGCGTTCTGCGGGTCCACCTTCGGCTCGCGGTGTCTTTGGTTCCCGAGCTGAAGGCGGTTTTGTGCGCGGCAACTCGGCGATGCCCGACGGTGCGGTCCTCGTTCTGCCGGCCGGCCCCCTTGGATATTCGTCAGGGTTTGTTGTACTCTGCGCTCTATACGTCGGGGTTTTTTCAGCTGGTTGCTTGGGTATGCTCGCTTCTCTGTCGGCGGCCCCTGCTTCCGACACGCGACGACGCGCTGTGTCGTTGCGGACCCTGCTTACGTCCCGCACCGACGCGCTGTGTCGCCCGCGGGGTCTTCTCAGTCCCGTCCTTCTGCCGGTCCTCTTCGGGGTGCTGCCGCCTTGCACGGGCGCAGGACTGGGCCGTTGCGGGCCAGTGCGTCGGTTCCGCCTCGCCCTTCTGTTCTTGCCCCTTTCATCCCCGCCGTGTTGGGGCTGGCCGGCCTTCCACTTCCGGCCGCCCTTCGCCGGGGTCAGCCCCGCGCCGGCCTGGGGTTGGGGTGGCCCGCCCTTTTCGACGAGGTTGGGGGGGGGGGGTTAGAGGTCAACGTGGCGCTCGTGCCCGCACGGCCCGTAACGGGGGTACCTCCACGTCAACACAATGTGTAGTTCTCTGGGTCGGCCTCCTTGTTCTCCTTCTCGCCTGGCCGACCGGGTCGCTCCCCTCCTCTCGGGTGCTCCCTCGGGTTGTTTTCGTCCTTGCGCCCCTCGGTTGCCGCGAGGGACGTTGGGGGCGGCGGGTTGCGCGGAGGGGTCTCACCTGGAGGTGGACGTCTCGACCCCCTTTCCGCTCTTGTCACCGACGCCGGCCCGTCTCTTCAGAGGTGGCCCACGTGCTCACTTCCATGCCCGGGCTGGGTAGCGTCGAGGGAGTTGACCGCCGGTCTCCCGGTTTTCCTCTCCCGTGTCTTTCTGGTCCCGTCGGCGAACTGCGACGCGATGCGACCGATGGTGGTTCTGTCGGCCCTCAACGGGCGCGTCGTGCACACACGGTTTCGGATGCTGCCGGTACCCCTGGTACGCCTGGCCCTGTGCCCTCTGTCGTGGGTTGTGTCGCTGGCCCTCCAGGATGCGTCTTGGCTCGTTCCTCTCCATCCTCGCTTCCAGCGATTCTTGGCCGTTCGGACTTCCGATCGTGTGTTCCTGTTCGCCGGCCTTCCCTTCGGTCTCCACATCGCGCCGCGGATCTTCTCCGCACATGTGGGGCAGGCTCTGGGTCCTCTCCTCAGGAGCGAGCTCCGGATCCTGTTTTCCTTGGCCGATTGGTTGGTAGTTTCCGAAGCCCTAGGACTGTGCATTGGCGACGCCCTCGCAGTCGTTCGCAACGTCGCACGGTTAGGGTTCCCCTTTGCTGTTCCCGAGTCACGCTTGACCCCGTCGCGTGTCGTGCCATGGGTCGGTCTCGCATGGGTTTTGTCCGGCGCTACGGTGGCCCGGGGTCTGCCGGCCGCGGTGCACCTTCGGTGGTAGGTCTTCGCCGTGTTGCACTCGGTCTCCCTCCTGGGGTGGCTCTGGGACTCGTTCGTGGGTTCGCTGCTTTGGGCCGCTCTGCCCCTTCCCTTAGGGAGCCTCTGGCTACTCCGCCTCCTCCTCATGGGCCCCGCGGTGTTTCCGTTGCCCCTATGGATCGGCTCCTGCCACTCCTGCGTACCGTTCGCAGACGCTTCGGTCGCTGGGTTGCTCAGGGCTCGCTCTCTGCGGCTGTGCCCTGGTCCGCCCCCCCGCCGACGGTCAGGGTAGCCACAGATTCGTCGAGCGAGGTTGGGTGGGGTTCCCGATCGAACCTGGGACGTCCACTTCCCGGCAGATGGGTGGGTCTCCCTCCACTTACCCGTCTATGCCCTCGGACTGTTGGTTCCTCTGTTCTTCCTGCGGGACCACGCGCTGGCCCTTCGGGGTAAGTCGGTGGCCTTCGGGTTAGACACTCAGACTGGGAGGTTTGACGTACCTCCCAACCTACCAAATAGGAAAACCTACTATTTGGTAGTAGTCTTGGAAAATCCAACGTCAAGGCTATTAACCTAATTGCAATGACGACTTGTCTATTTTGACTGCTATGTCGTCATTCCAACCGCGGTTAAAAAGAAAACGTCTAGAGTCTACTCCTTATCTTGCTCTAGGAGACGTTGTACATTAACCAAAACTACCACCGAAGGTGAAAAAAGCATAGAAGAGAAGAAAAAGGGGTTTACCTTAGTTACCGCTTAAGGCCCATCCCGTGTTCCGTCATGTGCAGATCCCTGTCGAACGTGCGCATGAGCGACCCTCTCTTGTTATCACATCTCACGTCAGCAGAAGAACGCGGATGGGCAGGGGTCCGGCGTGAGGGAGGGTATTATGTACGTTGGATTTTCCAAGACTACTACCAAATAGTAGGTTTTCCTATTTGGTAGGTTGGGAGGTACGTCAAACCTCCCAATTTGTTAGTAGTCTTGGCAAATCCAACGTCAAGGCTGCATAACAAATAGGAGGAGGACATCCAAGCCCAACCTACCAAAAACCAATGTATAAAACAAAAGTATGAATGACAAAGACACAATTTAAACAAGAGAGTCTAATAAAAGAGTGAAAAACTGAGGAGTAGCTAAAAAGAACAGTTTTAACACATGCCCGTCATTCATAGTAATGCAAAAACATAGACTTGTCTGAAACCAAAAAGGTACTGTACCCAAAATCCCTTTTCTTCAAAAACCAACAAAAACACTGAACACAAGAACAAAACACAATTTTCAATGTGGCAAAAACACTTATGTACTGGAACAATACATAATCCGAAACTTGCAATCCAGTGTTGCAAACCCGTACCCCCCCCCCCCCCTTTGTCATATAAAACAAAGTAAAAGAACAAGGGACAAGGGGGGAAGACCAGGGATCTTCGCCAGAGCACCAGGAAATACGACCCCCGAGAGCAATCACCAGCCGAGGGGGTCGAACACTGGACACGGAGAGGTAGGAGGAGATGAAGGAATTGAGAGAAGACCCACAAAACCGCTGAGGCGAAGGCAGGGAAGGATCGACGCGGCAGGAACCGGAAGGAGGCAGCAAAGGATCTGACATCGTGCGCAGAACCCCTACAAACAGGGCGACGGGCACGAACGGTCCGACAAACGCGGCGGCCCATCCGCACCTGCGAGAGCCTCCCACCTGTCCGAGGAGACACCCACACAGCAGGACCCGAAGGCGGCGCCACAGACGCAACAGAGGAGCGCAAGGCCGACACCGGGCACAACACATGGCGAGGATGCCCAAGCCGGAAAGCCTGGACGGCGAAAGGCCGGAAAGCGGGGGCCGCCCTCCCAAGCGTGGTAACAAAAGGAGGGGAGGAGGCGAACGAGACGCCATGCAAGGACGGGGAGAATCGCACGCAGTCCCGGGGCCATGACAATGCCGCTAGGGCAGACACCCGAACCCCAGTGGCCAGAGCGACAAGGAAGAGCGGACGCCCGAGCAACAGAACCGGCGTAGCGGCCCTTGTAGACGTGGGTGAAGCCAGAAGGACCAGAGCCCGCCCCAGATCCCACTGCGGAGGGACCTGGCGCGGAGGAGGTCGATCCCGGAAGGCAGCCGTCAGGAAGGAATCCAGCTCCTGTGGCAGAACGACCAGCCCAGCGACGGACCCAAAGAACCCCCGGACGGCAGACAAGCGGGTACGTATAGCGTCGACTCGAAAGCGACGTGTACGGAAGAGGCGAAACAAGGAGCGTAGGACGAGGGAAGGAGAGCCAACTGGCAGGCGAGTGGCCCGTAGCCACCTAGGAAAAGACCTCCAGCGGGACCCGTAAGGCCCCCAAGGAGAAGACGGCCAGGAACGCTGCAGGAAGTCAGTCAGGGCCCGGCCGGGGACCGGGAGCCACCGTGCCACATGAACAAGCACGATGCGAAGGCCAACGAGGCCCGCAGGTCCCCAACCTAGCCCAAGTGGAAACCGGAGACAGGTAAAGGGACCGGACTCGGGCACCACCGCGGCAACCGGGCGGACCAAGCCCGTGCCGGCCACAGAGGCGCGAGGAGCCAGACGCAGCCATGGTACAGCCGCAGCCTCGCGAGGACTGGGCACAGCAACAGCGCGTCTGGGGGCGGAAAGATGTATATCGACCGCCACCTGTCCCAGGCCACCATGAAAGCGGCCGGACCCCCCCCCGGAGCGCGAGGCCGGAGGGAGAGGTCCAAAGGCAACTGGCGCGGCACCCCCGATGCGAACAAGGCGACCTCCGGAACACCTCAGGAAGCCGCGAGGTCGGCGAACACAGTCCGTTGCATCGCCCATTCAACAAGAACGCCCTGCCCTCCCGACAGGGCGGCCGCCCACAGGGTGGCAGGCCCGGGCAGGGAGGAGGCATGCAAGGAGAAGGGGTGTCGGGCCGCGAGGAAGAACAACTCCACCGAGACCCCCAATAGAGTCAACGACCTGGAGGACCCCCGCAGAAGGAAACAGGGGACAGCCTGTCTGAGTGTCTAACCCGAAGGCCACCGACTGACCCCGAAGGGCCAGCGCGTGGTCCCGCAGGAAGAACAGAGGAACCAACAGTCCGAGGGCATAGACGGGTAAGTGGAGGGAGACCCACCCATCTGCCGGGAAGTGGACGTCCCAGGTTCGATCGGGAACCCCACCCAACCACGCTCGACGTATCTGTGGCGACCCAGACCGTCGGCGGGGGGGCGGACCAGGGCACAGCCGCAGAGAGCAAGCCCTGAGCAACCCAGAGACCGAAGCGTCTGCGAACGGTACGCAGGAGTGGCAGGAGCCGATCCAGAGGGGCAACGGAAACACCGCGGGGCCCATGAGGAGGAGGCGGAGTAGCCAGAGGCTCCCTAAGGGAAGGGGCAGAGCGGCCCAAAGCAGCGAACCCACGAACGAGTCCCAGAGCCACCCCAGGAGGGAGACCGAGTGCAACACGGCGAAGACCTTCCACCGAAGGTGCACCGCGGCCGGCAGACCCCGGGTCACCGTAGCGCCGGACAAAACCCATGCGAGACCGACCCATGGCACGACACGCGACGGGGTCAAGCGTGAATCGGGAACATCAAAAGGGGAACCCTAACCGTGCGACGGTGCGAACGACTGTGAGGGCGTCGCCAACGCACAGGCCTAGGGCTTCGGAAACCACCAACCAGTCGGCCAAGGAAAACAGGAGCTGGAGCCCGCTCCTGAGGAGAGAACCCAGAGCCTGCCCCACATGTGCGGAGAAGATCCGCGGCGCGATGTGGAGACCGAAGGGAAGGCCGGCGAACAGGAACACACGATCGGAAGTCCGAACGGCCAAGAATCGCTGGAAGAGAGGATGGAGAGGAACGAGCCAAGACGCATCCTGGAGGGCCAGCGACACAACCCACGACAGAGGGCACAGGGCCAGGCGTACCAGGGGTACCGGCAGCACCCGAAACCGTGTGTGCACGACGCGCCCGTTGAGGGCCGACAGAACCACCAACGGTCGCATCGCGTCGCAGTTCGTCGACGGGACCAGAAAGACACGGGAGAGGAAAACCGGGCGACCGGCGGTCAACTCCCTCGACGCTACCCAGCTCGGGCATGGAAGTGAGCACATGGGCCACCTCTGAAGAGATGGGCCGGCGTCGGTGACAAGAGCGGAAAGGGGGTCGAGACGTCCACCACCAGGTGAGACCCCACCGCGCAACCCGCCGCCCCCAACGTCCCTCGCGGCAACCGAGGGGCGCAAGGGCAAAAACAACCCGAGGGAGCACCCGAGAGGAGGGGAGCGACCCGGTCGGCCAGGCGAGAAGGAGAACAAGGAGGCCGACCCAGAGAACTACACATTGTGTTGACGCGGAGGTACCCTCGGGACGGGCCGTGCGGGCACGAGCGCCACATCGACCTCTACCCCCCCCCCCCCCCCAACCCCGGTGAAAAGGGCGGGCCACCCCAACCCCAGGCCGGCGTGGGGCAGACCACGTCGAAGGGCGGCCGGAAGTGGAAGGCCGGCCAGCCCCGACACAGCGGGGATGAAAGGGGCAAGAACAGAAGGGCGAGGCGGAATCGACGCACTGGCCTGCAACGTCCCAGTCCTGCGGCCGCGCAAGGCGGCAGCACTTGCAGCAGCACCCCGAAGAGGACCGGCAGAAGGACGGGACTGAGAAGACCCCGCGTGCGACACAGCACGACGGTGCGTGACGGAAGCAGGGACCGCAACGACACAGCGCGTCGTCGCGTGTCGGAAGCAGGGGCCGCCGACAGAGAAGCGAGCATACCCAAGCAACCAGCTGAAACAACCCCGACGTATATAGCGCAGAGTACAACAAACCCTGACGAATATCCAAGGGGGCCGGCCGGCAGAACGAGGACCGCACTGTCGGGCGGCGCCGAGTTGCCGCGCACAAAACCGCCTTCAGCTCGGGAACCAAAGACACCGCGAGCCGAAGGTGGACCCGCAGAACGCGGTCCAAACCCTCGCGAAGAGCGCCTGGCGCAGACGCCCCGAAAAGCCGCAGGCGGGGACAGACGGCCGGAGGGAACCGAAAGACAAGACAAGAAGTCCGTCACCCTCTGTCGCAAGGGAAAAACCGTGGCGACAGAGGCCTGATCCGGGTGAGAGAAGAACGGGGTAGCAATAGAACAAAGTACAAGAATGGGCGCGCCCATCCAGGACCAGAACGCGCCGGCCAACCCGCCGACAGACACAAGAGGAGGCAAAAGCAGTGACGACCCCAGTCCAACGTCAAGGCTATGAACCTAAGCGAGGGACCGAAGGAGAGCCGTTGACGGAACGGTGTGAAGGCGAAGGCCTCAGCAAACCAGGCCTCCAAGGGGAGAGGGCGACCGAGCATGACGGCGAAGCCAGGCGTACCGGCGTCGCACAAACCCGTCCCATAGGAGGACAGACCCGTCAACACAGCCAGGGACTGAACAGCCGGAAGGAGGTCAGTGCGGCTGAAGTCTGACCAGAGCGTAGGCCTGCAGAAGGGAGCGGGACCGTAGCAGGGGTAGGAAGGCGAGGCGCTGAGGGTGAGGCACCGCCAAGAAGCGCGAGAAGAGGGAGGCGTCCAACGACGCCAAGCACCCGTCGAAGCGTGACACAACCCAGCCCTGCAAAGCCAACAATCGAACCGAGAGAGGCGACCCCCCCCCCCCCCCACCCAGAATGGTCGGCCCGCAGGGACAAGCGTGAGCGGGAGCGAGACCCACGACACGAACCAGCAGCGTCGCGGCCCAAGGAAGGCGAGCGACGACGGCCGTGTCGCCGTAGAGGAACCCGTCCCCGATCACGAACGGCCGAGGGGGAAACAGCACCATCCCCCTCTTCCAGCGACACGACAGCTCCCGAGAAAGGGGGACCCCGAAACCTCACCGAGGCAAGAGGAGGGGTACCCCCCAGGCGAGACGGGAAGTGAAGGGCAGAAAGAGAAGAAGGAGGAGGAGCAGGACGACGGGAGGGGGGGAAGGCTGGCCGGGTGAAAGGAGGCCAGAAGGAGCCGCGGGGGGAAACAGAGCAAGGACCCCCGGGGCTGAGAGAACAGGGCGGCCCGACACCGAGGCGGAGGAGGGAGGGACCTCCACCGTGGGACGAGACCGTGAAGGAAGAAGAGGCACTGAAGCAGGTGAAGTAGGAGAAGCAACGACACCCAGGCGGACCCTCCTGGACAGTGTAGGAGGGAGCAGAGGGCCAGCGACAGCACGAACAACCGCGCGCGGAGAGGACAACGTAAGAGGAAGTCGTCTGGGCTAGGAAAGCGGGCGGAAGGGAGGAGAGCCCCTATCCGTAGAGGCCAGGGGAGGGCGCACAGGAGCAGAGCCGCTAACCCCGGCCTCAGGGCGAGAACCAAGACGAGGGCGACGGGCGACGTCAAGGCGATCAGGAGGACGACGAGGGGCAGTAGCGAGGCGAGCGAGAGCGTGGAGGCTTAGGTTGACCAGTAGCGTAGGTGAACCATATGATACCCAGCTCGCCTTGTACCATTTGTGCCAACCCCAGATGGGACGCCACAACGTCGTCCACGTATTCCAGGTACCTATTTACAGCTAGGTGAACTGAGGCTAACACATGAAAGGAGACAAGCCCAATTCGTCACCGCCCGGTCTGGGATTGAACCCCCGACCCCTCGTGTGTGAGACGAGAGCTCCACCTACGAGGCGACGGGCTGTGTTGAACGGCCGTCAGTCGGGTCAGGGATACCCAGGGTGACGCGGAACCGGGCGGCAACAAAGGCCGGGGAACGGCGGCCCACAGGCCCAATGTGGCGGGAGACCATCGGCCACACCGACGGAAGGGAAGCAGAGGCCACAGCCGCCGCCGAGGAACCAGGGCCATGGAGCAGCACAACCACCAGGGCCAGACACGGGCCACACAGAGCAGGGAGGTCCAACGTCAAGGCTATTAACCTAATAGGCCGTAGAGGACACAAAGAGCGAGTGGCGCAAGCAGGACATGTGGCTCACCAAGCACGGGGAGCGACAACCAAGGCGAAAGCAAAGCAGCCGACCAGCACGAGAAGAACACACACCAGAATCAGCACGTCGAAGGAGGAAGTGGAGAGAATGGCCAAGAAGAACCAGGGAAGGAGCATGGGGAAACAGGAACACACATGCAAACAGGTATCCGTACTCACCCTAAACTGGGAGCACAGAGGTAGGTGAGGAGGGCGGCCGAGGCGGAAGAGCACCAGCAGAACCTGCAAAGATGGAGAAAGTGTTAACCACCACTCAACATCTTACATGCAGGGCCTATAACACCAGGAAAGTGCATACACCAATATAGTATCAGGCAACAATATGACATAAAAAAGGTCAACAGTGAAAGCCAACTATAACCGCAAATTTGCGGGCCAATGGAGGTAGAACCGTACCGACACAAACCCCCCACATCTCCGCGGGACCCCCCAGCGATCGTCGCAAATTTGCGGGGAGCCGAAATGTCCCAGAGGACCGAATCGAGCACACCGCAAATTTGCGGGACCGGCCGAGATGGTCCGGTGCCGAAAAAGCGAGAGGAGCGTCTAGGAAAACCAAAAAAGGCCCGCAAACAAGCGTCAACTCCTTATGAACTCCAAGCGACGATGACCATCAAGCTGAGCAGTGCCTTCCTTGATAATATCCTGACTCAACCGGTCAAGGGAGAGGCAAGGAAGACACACCAGGGGAGAGGAGGCACATCCCCCAGGAACCACCCAACCCACAGAGATAGAGCAAAGCCCATGAGGAGAAGTGGCAGGTTGGGTGGTTTGGCACAAACAGGGGCCCCCGTGGGGTACCCCAGGATTGGGCAAAAGGCTATGAAAGGATGGAGGTGAAAACAGGAAGGGAACACAAAAACCAATAAATGAAACTGGCGAGAAAAAGGGTGGCCTAGCCGTGAGTAGAGAATGTGTCAGGGGCGAAAAACCCTGTGGTGTGAGGGAGAGGCCCCCGTGGGGTACCCCTGGACATCACGAACCACCAAGCGCCCAGGCCCTTGAGACACAGTGAAGGCTCGAAAGGGGGGACTCGGGAAGAACGCTATTTATGCGGCCGACACAAACCCTACAAACAGCACCGCCACCACGAAATCTCATATTGTGAACCAACTGTACACCTAGGCTATGAAAAAAAATTAGAACTCATAGGGGCATAGCAATTCCTGAATGAGAAAACGAGCTAGGCTAAATGAAGCTAAAAGCTAAACCATGCCCAGACTAACAGGAAAAAAGAATATGAAAAGAGAAAGAATGAAAAACATATACTGTACGAGGAACGCCAGGCGCCCCCGTACCTTCGGTAAGCTATTTCCACACGCGTCTCCATTATACACACTTAGGAGCCCATTTATGTGTGCCCTAGATCACGTAACATCTGTCTAACAAAAAAGAAGGCCAGAAAAGCCGAAACTAACCTAAACAGGGTGAATTAAACGAGCACAACAAAAGCGACTTCATTCAATGGAGCGCGTGAAAAAATGATGTGATAACAAGAGAGGGTCGCTCATGCGCACGTTCGACAGGGATCTGCACATGACGGAACACGGGATGGGCCTTAAGCGGTAACTAAGGTAAACCCCCTTTTCTTCTCTTCTATGCTTTTTTCACCTTCGGTGGTAGTTTTGGTTAATGTACAACGTCTCCTAGAGCAAGATAAGGAGTAGACTCTAGACGTTTTCTTTTTAACCGCGGTTGGAATGACGACATAGCAGTCAAAATAGACAAGTCGTCATTGCAATTAGGTTAATAGCCTTGATGTTGGATTTTCCAAGACTACTAACAAATATAGTGATTCCCATAGTGCCGTCACACATTGGTTGCCTATATTCAACATTCCCTACATGAACATGGCTCTGACCGCTGGGTTTAGATTTGTTGGATACCAGTCCATGTAAGGGTAACAGGTAATGAACATGCTGATCCATCTGCGAAGGATGCTGTTGCTATGCCCATATCTCAGTTTTGTCTCCCAGTGGAGGACTGGCTAGTGTCCATGGAGTATGTTATTCAGCAATGGTTTAGCGTAATTTTTCCATTACATGCATTGTAACGGCTCAGACGGGGTTGCCTTTCAGTAGTTCAAGTTCAATGTCTTTATTTCATAACATATATACAATAAATATATATATATACATTACATATCTTAAAAATGAATGTATTATAGAAATTTAAAAACAAGTTCTTGCAATGCAATTAAGTGTCAAAAGTTAAATTTATAAAATATGCTGTGGATACATTGCAGACATTCATTATTTAATAAAGCTTAGTACTATACATACAGTACATATACTTCATAAACCAACGCTGGACACTAGAGTGCGGCCACAGTCCCAGGTTCCAATGATGGTGGTATGTGTACTGGAGAGGTGGTGGTATGAGCCCGCCAGCAGGTGGAGTGGCCACCTGTGACCTCAGCTCACAGCCAACCACAGCAGCTCTCGCACTTCCTACGTGAAGTTCAGCCTAACCCAGGATGCCTACGGTTTCCCAGGGTACCACATATGTGAGGCTTATCCAAGGTAACGCGTCGACACCCAAAGTAGCATGAGAGAGGCCTCACAACTCGGTGGGGATGCTGCATAACTCTCCCACAAACTCACCCTGGCTGTGTTTATCCAGCAGCATCAAGCTTTCCTGGGGCTACAACAACCAGGGGTTAGGCCTTATAGTTGGATTGTACTGTAGTACAATAAAGTCCCACCACAGCACTGCCCCACCAAGTCATCACTGTGGCTGATGTTGGCATAGTGCTAACTGTGCCTCAGCAAAACTCAACAGAGTCCCCCTGCAGCACTTGCAACTGCGTTCTATTAAAGACACACCCTGTCTGTGGCAATCTTCGATACAGCCCTCCCGTTCCCTAAAGGTTTTACTCACACACCTATACATCGGCCATACTCGGTTGACCCATGGTTATTTGATGTCATTGCCCCATGAACCACGTCCTGAATGCTTGCTATGCAGTGTCCCCCTCACTGTAAGTCATATTTTTACTGAATGCCCTTATTATTCCCATCCTCGTACATTATATTTTGGCAAGAAAAATTTATCTGACATTTTGACAGTTTCACCAGCCTTTGCCATGTATCGTATTATTCGTTTTCTTATGTTATGTTCACTTATTGGTAAAATCTGATTGATCCCATCCCAACCTGATTTGCTTCTCCTTCATTATCTCAATTATCTTTATCCCATGGACTGATTTTCATTGTTGCAGAATCCTTGGGTTTTGCTATGGCCCGCCCTATGAGAGTTACACGTTGTAACTCAGTGGTCCGGTTATGCTATTTATAAAAAATAAAAATAAATAAATAAATAAAGTTCCAGACAACTGGGTTTGGGTGAGAAAGAGAACATCAGGATTGGCCGAGGAGAGGTGGGGTTTCAGTTCCACAGAGTGAAAGTTACAGGAAAGGCCACAAATGTTGCAGAAATAGAAGGTAGTGGTCCAGAGCATTTTGAAGAGTCAACACCAGGGGCCAAACCTTTGGGGCCAAACCTTTGGGGACATCCTCATACAAAAAACTAACATTACTACTACTACTACTTAATGTATACCAATAAAACTAACATTACTACTACTACTACTTAATGTATACCAATAAAACTATGAGTACAGCACTACTACTTCTCTAAGGTCTGAGTATTATACATACTGTACTGTACATACATACATACATACATCATAACCCTGTTAGTCTACTACAGTATATACATACTGTACTGTACATACATACATACATACATACATACATACATACATACATCATAACCCTGTTAGTCTACTCCAGTATTGTATTGCTACTTTGTGCAGGAATTAGCCCAGTAAATCATGCAATTTTAGTTATAAAAATCATCAACAAACATTAACCCCTTCTGTACTGGCGACGTCATTTTCACTTTAGTATGGCCAATATTAGACGATTATATTCGGCTTAGGAAGGACGTCTGCCATTTAACCTAACAAGTGCGCATGGGGGTAATTGAAAACGTCCCCCTGTGCTGACGTATTTGAGGTGTTTCCGTCACTAAAATATTCATTGTACCATTAATAGCATTAATAATTATCCATATGCGCCTATTATGGGTTGATTATAAAGGTATTAACCTGAAACAACAATAAAACGAGTGAAAACAGCGTTTGGATGGTCAAAATCGGAGATATAGCCCGCGAGTTGTATAATGTATGGGTGAGGCAAACTGCTTTCCCGCCAATTTCCCCCAAGGCCACTGAGACACAGTCGATCGATACTCTCTCTCTCTCTCTTGCACTCGCTTGCCATCAGTGATGACAACACCCTGCTTGCAACTCGCTAATGTTAGCACGAAAATATACCTCAGAATAAGGGAATAATAGGGAAAATAGGTGATAACTGAAGGAGAGGAGGAAAGTGGGGAAGGAGGGGAGGTAGAGGACTGAGATTTTGCATGGCCCAGGGGCCAAAAAAAAATAAAAAAATAAAAAAATAAAAATATATTTTTTTTTTTTTTTCGATGTCCAAAGTTGATTTTTTATTTTACTTACTCTCAAGAGTCTTCCCGCAGTCCGCCGGGGGAACTCTTAAGAGTCTCCCCGCAGCTCCCGGGTTAATAAGCTACAGACTATCTCAATGAATTCTTTTAGCTACCATATATCCTTCCTAAGCTACATAAAATAGATTAAATGTAGCTGAAACATAATACAAAATTTTTTACCGGTATAGAAGGGGTTGTTGTTGTTGTTGCTGTTCCCCAAGCTGCCTGGCCGAACAGCCCCAAGGCCCCGAGCAAGGCCAAGGCCATAACCGAGCACCCCCACAGAACCCTCCCTGCCGACCACAATAAAGCCTGGGTGACCGAAGCCACTCCATGGCGGGGAGCTGAGGAGGGTGCGGAAACGCCCGGGGGTTAAGTAGACCACCTCTAGAAATACTATAAATCATAACTATAAAACTATTGACTGTAGCAGCAACTTGAGCAGCAACTGGAGCAGCAACTTGAGCATTGGTTTGGCAATAAATATTTACGGGGAGACTGTTCACTTTTTGGTCCATTTTTTTTTATGTATATATTATTTTTCTAGTTTCCTCCCTAGACCTTTATCAAACTTAAAAAACATCCATTAGATCCCCCTTGTAGATTAATATGTACATTTTTTCGGTAGAAAAATGCCCCGGCCAAAGGCCGCTTCTTCAAAAAATACAGGCTCACTGTCGTTCGCCAGGAAAAATGTCGACACCTAAATAGCACGAAGAGTCTTAATATTATAAAAAAAATGGGGCGAAAGGTCTTAAAATTGATAAACTAAGGGGCCAAACATCTTAAAATCTGAAAACTAATGGGGCTAAAAATGAGGGAGAAGGGGGTTTAGAAAAGCGACCCATCTCCCCTTAACCCGGGAGCTGCGGGGAGACTCTTAAGAGTTCCCCCGGCGGACTGCGGGAAGACTCTCCTGAGTAAGTAAAATTAAAAATCAACTTTTGACATCGAAAAAAAAAAAAATAATAATTTTTATTTTTTTATTTTTTTATTTTTGTTTGGCCCCTGGGCCATGCAAAATCTCAGTCCTCTACCTCCCCTCCTTCCCCACTTTCCTCCTATCCCTCAGTTATCACCTATTTTCCCTATTATTCCCTTATTCTGAGGTATATTTTCGTGCTAACATTAGCGAGTTGCAAGCAGGGTGTTGTCATCACTGATGGCAATCGAGTGCAAGAGAGAGAGAGAGAATATCGATCGACTGTGTCTCAGTGGCCTTGGGGGAAATTGGCGGGAAGGTAGCTTGCCTCACCCATACATTATACAACTCGCGGGCTATATCTCCGATTTTGACCATCCAAACGCTGTTTTCACTCGTTTTATTGTTGTTTCAGGTTAATACCTTTATAATCAACCCATAATAGACGCATATGGATAATTATTAATGCTATTAATGGTACAATGAATATTTTAGTGACGGAAACACCTCAAATACGTCAGCACAGGGGGACGTTTTCAATTACCCCCGTGCGCACTTGTTAGGTTAAGGTCCAAATGATCTTGTGATAATTATTGATGATGCTACCCCCTCAAATGCCAAAGTTGCCTTTACAACACACACTTCTGTGTATCCATTCATTTATTCATTTTTTTTTTTTTTTTATATGTTCCAACTACTCCCTCTCGGGCATAGGCTGAGAGCCTGCACATTCACCGCTGAACACGGTGAAGCCCGTGAGGTCTTGTTCCAGCCTAGGAAGTGAGACAAGTGAAGCACGAGCTACAACCAGCCCTCGCCAACCTGCCATCGCAGACGCGCGGTTCTTGGCTGCCCCACTCTGGCTCGAAGCAGTCCCACTTCTGAGGCTGCTTCGCCTTTATGCTTCACTGTCACACCTCCTAGGCTCGGACCCTCACTCTCCCTTACTCCTCTATATGAAGGTGGCCATACACAAAATACCACCAAGTGGACCTATCCCCAATGAGAAGGACAACCCGTGCCAGTTTGCTGAAGGACTCTTCTGTGTAACATTCTTTATATCGGTGAAGGTTTCTATGTAAACAGACAAAACTTTCACTTGCATCGGTATCATATATTTAACCCTCTCACGTTCTTGACGCAATTTTGAGCCTATTAGGGATACTTTAAAGCTTTTGTTACCATCAGGGGTATTTAGAAACCTTTAGTTTAGTTACTTCAACCTCTGCAGTTGTCTTTGAGTTAGCTGTGGGCAGAAAACTAATTTTGGAGAGGTAATTATAAGAGTGAGAGAACTCTATTTAGTATTACTAATCTGGCAACCTCTGCGTCATATGGTCGTGAGAGGGTTAATCTCATTTTGTTTTAGGTATTGAAATGATTCTCATATAGGCCTACATTGGATGTAAACAGTGTACATATACTTGTAGGCTATAGGCTAATATTAACCCGGGAACTGCGGGGAGACTCTTAAGAGTTCCCCCGGCGGACTGCGGGAAGACTCTTAAGAGTCAGAGAAAAAAAAATCAACTTTAAACATCGAAAAAATTATTATTTTTTTTTTTTTTTTGGGGGGCCCCTGGGCCATGCAAAATATCACTCCTCTACCTCCCCTCCTTCCCCACTTTCCTCCCCTCCTTCAGTTATCACCTATTTTCCCTGTTATTCCCTTATTCTGAGGTATATTTTCGTGCTAACATTAGCGAGTTGTAAGCAGAGCATTGTCATCAGTGTTAGCAAGCGAGTGCAAAAGAGAGAGAGAGAGTATCGATCGACTGTGTCTCAGTGGCCTTGGGGGAAATTGGCGGGAAAGCAGGTTGCCTCACCCATACATTATACAACTCGCGGCCTGTATCTCCGATTTTGACCATCCAAACGCTGTTTTCACTCGTTTTATTGTTGTTTCAGGTTAATACCTTTATAATCAACCCATAATAGGCGCGTATGGATAAATATTAATGCTATTTATGGTAAAATTAATATTTTAGTGATGGAAACAGCTCAAATACGTCAGCACAGGCGGACGTTTCTAATTACCCCCTGCACACTTCTTAGGTTAAGAGGCTCGCTATCGCTCGCCAGGAAAAAATCAACACCTAAAGGGCACGAAAGGTCTTAATATTGACAAAAAAATTAGGCGAAAGGTCTCAAAATTCCCAAACTATTGAACCGAACGTCTTAAAACCTCAAAACTAACATGCTAAACATGAGGGAGAAGGGGGTCCAGAAAAAGGGAGTACTACCCCCTTAAGTAGATACTATAGTCCATTCATTATAGGTAGACCAAAAATCTTGAACACTATCTATCTATCTATCTATTGCCAGACGCCTTACTCCCCTTAAGGGAAGGTTTTTAGTTTGGTCCCTAGATATCCTTCAAGCTTAAGATTACACCCCCTTGAGCCCCTTTCAAGATAAATTTGTACATTTTTCGGTAGACAAATTTCCCGGCTGAAAGACGGTTCCTCTTAAATTACAGGCTCGCTATCGCTCGCCAGGATAAAATCGACACCTAAATGGCACGAAAGGTCTTAAAATTGACAGAAATGGGTTGAAAGTTCTTAAAATCGTCAAAATAATGGGGCAAACGTCTTAAAATTAGAAAAACAATGACGCTAAACATGAGGGAGAAAGGAGTCAAGAAAAAAATCCCTCAAGTGGAAATCTCCAGAGGTGGGCGCGCTCCGGTGGGACCGGTAATGCGGCAGCGCTCCGCGCTCATCAGACATATGGTAATGCGGCAGCGCTCACGCGCTCCTTTTGTCAGCAGACCCGATGCGCTTCCCGCTCCGCGCTCCTGCGCTCCGCGCTCCCAAAAATAGGTATATCTATCTATCTATCTATATGCTCAGGCCCAATCCCCATTTTGGGGGTAGCCGACTCAAGACAGAGCAAGAACAGGGAAAACACAAAAACATCATAAAACAAAAAATAAACAGATAAAAAACACAAACTCTCACACATCCAGGTCACCCAGGAGAAGACCCAGAGACCAGGGTTACCAAGGTCGCTCCAGCACTCCCCCGGCCCCTGACCACCCGGAGAGGTTCCGATCTCGGCAGGCAGACATGCAGCGGAGCCAAAGCCACAAGCCCTCCCACCACACTTCCAGGCACACCCTTCATATTAATCGTCTCCCCGGGCCAGGCGCCTGATGGACTATTATCTAGTCCAACTTGCGCCCGACCCCTTACTCCAAATGACCACGTGTTCACTCAACTATTCACAAGCATTCTCCATTCACTCTTGTCCACCACCACTTCCCCTGCCTGATCTATAGTCATTCCTCTATCATCCAAAGCCTTTCTTACACAGTCTCTCCATCTCAATGGGGGTCTTCCTGCCCTTCTATCTCCCCTTGTATCTGACTCACATATTCTCTTTGTAAGCCTTTCATCTCCCATTCGTTCAACATGACCATACCAGCTCAGCACCCTTCTGTCCACTCTGGCTGACAAATGTTCCTGCTGCCCCACTCTCCTACGTATCTCTTCATTCCTCAATCTGTCTCTACGAGTAACTCCACACATACTCCTCAAGCAGCTCATCTCCATCACATCCAGCCCTCTTTTCTCCTTTTTCTTCAGAGCCCATGTCTCAGCCCCATACATCACTGTTGGCACAACAATTCCTTGATACAGTGCACTTTTTACTTTCACTCCGAGATTTCTCGTCTTCCACATACTTCCCATTGCTCCGAAAACCTTCCTTCCTTCACACACTCTCTGTTTTACCTCCACTTCCATACCTCCACTCCTGCTTATTGTTCCTCCTAGATATTTAAAACACTCTACTTGTTCCAATATTTCCCCATCCAGCCTCACATCTAGATTCACCCTATGCTCTCCCCTATTACACACCATTACTTTACTTTTATTGACGTTCACCTTCAGTTTCCTCCTTCCACAAACCACACCAAACTCTTTGACTACCTGCTGCAGTTTCTCATCAGAATCCGCCACCAATGCTGTGTCATCAGCGAACAGCAACTGATTCAACTCCCAATCTCTACCATTCTTTCCTACTAAACCCAATCCTCTTCCCATAGTTCTCCTTTTCACCTCCCTCACCACACCATCCATAAACATATTAAACAGCCATGGTGACATTACACAACCCTGTCGCAAACCTACCTTTACCTCAAACCATTCACTCAACTCACCATTTCCTACTCTCACACATGCTCTGCTCCCTTCATAAAAACTCTTAACTGCTTCTAACAAATTTCCTCCTATTTCATAAATCCTTAACACCTTCCACATTGCTTCACGGTCCACACGATCATACGCTTTTTCCAAGTCCATAAAAGCCCAAAATATCTCCTTATGCTTCTCTAAATACTTCTCGCATAACTGTCTTACTGCAAACATCTGATCCACGCACCCTCTTCCCCTCCTAAAACCGCACTGTTCTTCTCCTATTGCAACTTCCGTACACTTTATTATCCTCTCTATCAACACCCTGCCATACAGCTTTCCAACCACTGACAATAAACTAATACCTCTATAACTTGAACACTCCTGCCGATCTCCCTTCCCCTTGTACAACGGCACAATACATGCACTCTTCCAGTCTATTGGTACCATTGACACAGCAAAGCACACATTGAAAAGTCTCACCAACCAATCTATTATCACATCTCCACCCTTCTTTATACACTCCACAGCAATACCATCCAAACCTTCTGCTTTTCCCGCTCTCATTTGTTTCACTGCTTCTTTCACCTCATTTTCCTCAATCCTTTCATTCATTCCCTGCCACCTGGGTGGCCTGGGTAACCTATCTCCATCCACCTCTGCTTCAATCACTGCTTCTCTTCCATCTCTTGTATTTAACAAAGATTCAAAATACTCTGCATATCTTTTCCTCACTTCAACTGGTTCCACTAGTAATTCTCCATTTTCATCTTTCACTGACTCTTCCCTCTTTTGTCCTCCTTTCCTTACTTTATTTACCTCCTTCCAGAACATCTTCTTTCGTTCTTCAAAATTCTCACTCAGCCTTTGGCCCCACCTTTCGTTTGCATCTTTTTTCGCTTCTCTAATTTTCCGTTTTGCCTCTCTCCTTTTCTCCTTGTACCTCTCCCATACCTCAACACTACCATCCTGTAAAACCCTCTCAAAACACTGTCTCTTCTCCTCAACTGCCTTTCTCACCGTATCATTCCACCACTCGCTTCCCTTCCTGATACCTCTGCCTCCTACTTTCCTTTTGCCGCATACTACCTCTGCACTTGCTTTCACTCCTTCCTTAAACTGTTGCCATTCAATCTCTACTTCTCTCTCTTCCATCTCTCTCACTTCCATCCACTTTTCATTTAGTCTTTCCTTGTACTCCCTCTCTTTTTCACTCTTCTCTAACTCACTAACTTTTATTACCTCTCTTACTTCACGCTTGTCTCTTATTCTCGTGTAACTCTTAACTCTTAGCTTTCCCTCCACCAGGTAATGATCTGACATACCCTCCGCCTCACCTCTCATCACATTCACATCCAGCAGTCTACACAATCTTTCCCTTGTCACCAGCACATAATCCATCAATGCCCTCTCTACAGTCTCTCCCCTCACAAGTCTATGCCAGGTGTACTTGTGTATACGCCTTTTTTTGAAGAACGTATTACCTACACTCAATCTACACTCTTCACATACATTTTTCAGTCTTTCTCCACTCTCGTTTACACCATCCACACCAAAACTACCGATGACTCCCTCAACAGGCTCATTTCCTACCCTAGCATTTAGGTCCCCTAAAACTATAACATTTTCATTTTCATCAAACCCTTGCAGACAATCTCTCAAATCCTCCCAGAAACCCTCTACCTCGTCTAACTCTCTTTCACTTCCTGGTCCATACGCACTTACAAAAACCCACCTTTCACCCTTAAACCGCATTCTCACCCACATTAGCCTTGATGACACCTCTTTCCACTCTTTTATAAACTCTCTCAACTCCTCCTTCACAATAATAGCCACTCCTTCTTTCCCCCTGACTCCCTCGTCTACTCCAGACTTTCTACCGATCACGTTTCCAAAATCCACTTCTCCCTCTCCTTTCATCTTTGTTTCATTCAGTGCAAGGACATCATACAACCTTCTTTCAAATAACCTTCCAATATCCTCTCGCTTCTCACTCGCACCACATCCACGCACATTCAAAGCTCCTACTCTCAGGGTCCGGGACCACGAACGCGTTCCCTCGCCCCTATCTCTGTCTCGTTTTTTTGGTATATAATAGGTATATAAAAAAACAAAAAACAAAAAACAGCTTCTAGAAGTTATTTAATTATTTACCTTTGTCCTTTGTCTTTCACTTCACTAAATTCCAAGAATTCAAAACATTAAAAAAAACTCAAGTCATGGTGTCTTTCTGAAGTTTAACTGTTTAAGTTTCTCACTTTCTCAGTTTCTGTTATTCTTTATGTCATATCAATGAATCAAATGTCAATGATATGATATGATTGATATCATTGCAAATGTCAATGATATGATATGATTGATATCATTGTGAGTTTGTGACATTGTGACTGTCCATTGATATCTATGATATGACATAAAGAATTACAGAAACTGTCCAAACTGAGAAACTAGGTCCGAAACTGCCAGGTCCGACGGTATATAATTTATAATAATTATATATTATAATATACGGCCGGGACTAGGGTCTTGTCAGATGTCAGTTGTCACGCCCAGTGCCAGGTCCGTATATAATTATATACTGACTCGCCGAAAAAAAATTGTAGCAGCGAAACGACTGCACCGATGGCTTTCATATTTTTAGTTTTTTACCACATCTACCTTACCCTTATGCATACCCACCACGGCACCACCACTACCCCAAACCCCTCCTCCCACCCACTCGCTGACTATCGGTCACCTCACAAGGAAAAAAAAAAAAAATCTGTGGCGGCGAAACGATTGCACCAATCGGTTCCATATTTGTGTGACAAGTGCCTTACCCTTATGCCTTCCCTCCACTGCCTCCCACAACCCACTTCCAGCGTATCCGTACGAAGAAAAGGAAAACAAATAAAATTTGTGGTGGCGAAACTACCTCACCAATCGGCTTCATATTTGTAACACGAGTCAATTACGCTTCTACCTTCCCCCCACCATCCCCCAAACCACCCTCCCACCCATTCATTCAAGTAACATTCCGATAGTATCGATACCATAAAATGATAAAAGTCATCTATAGTGTCTTTTGACTATCAGACAGTCAGACAGGCTCGGGCTATACCACTGCCAGAGTTACCCTTAGGCCCCTTCGTAAGCCGTAACTTGCCCGTAAGGTTTACTTTGCATTAGCAAAAGCCAAAAAAAAAAAAATAAGTTAACAACTGTAACACTGTCAGTCTGTCACTATCATAGTATCACTGTATCACAGTTCACTAACACCGTGAGTAACACCGTACGAACGGTACGATGACTGTACACGATAATGACGTTCTTGTACCTGTTGTTGACAGGAAAAATCGCCTCCGGAGCGCCAGAAAGGAGCGCGAATTTCTAGCTGCGCTCCCCGCCTGCACTCCGATTTCAGAATTTTGCCGCTCCTCGCTTCGCGCTCCTCTATATTGGTAATGCGCACCGGATCGCAGAGCGCAGAGCGCCAAATGGCGCGCACCTGCCCACCTCTGGAAATCTCCCCTTAACCTCTGAAGTGCGCATGGGGGTAATTAGACACCTCTGCCTGTGTGCATGTATTTGAGCTGTTTCCATCACTAAAATATTCATTTGACCATAAATAGCATTAATACTTATCCATATGCGCCTATTATAGGTGGATTATAAAGGTATTAACCTGTTACAACAATAAAACAAGTGAAAACAGCGTTTGGATGGTCATAATCGGCGATACAGGGCGGGAGTTGCATAATGTATGGCTAAGGCAACCTCCTTTCCCGCCAATTTCCCCCAAGGCTGGAGAGACACTGTCGATCGATACTATCTCTCTCTCTCTTGCACTCGCTTGCTAACAGTGATGACAATGCCCTGCTTGCAACTCGCTAATGTTAGCACGAAAATATACCTCAGAATAAGGGAATAACAGGGAAAATAGGTGATAACTGAAGGAGGGAAGGAAAGTGGGGAAGGAGGGGAGGTAGAGGACTGATATTTTGCATGGCCCAAGGGCAAAAAAAATAAAAAAATAAAATAAAAAAATAAAAAAAACATTTTTTTTTTATGTTTAACCCCTCCAACCCGGATGACCTCATATACGCCCATAACATACTCGGCCCGCGCAACCCGGATGGCCTCATGTACGCCCCTTGCTTTCGTGCTTGATTTTCGAAAGCCGCGCGCACATTTTGTGATGATGGGGCGGTAGGTGGCGCCACCCGGCGTCAACGACGCCACAACAACAGTATCTACCCCGACGCCATCATGGACAGTACACCAAATAGTGATTCCGCCGTGTCCGACATCGTGCTTCCTACGACGCCCTTGATAGTGCGTCGTGCCTTACCCCGACGCCATCGCCTAAATGTGTTATCTCCCGGAGGTATTGAGACGACTTTGAGACTTTATGAGAAAGCTGATGCCAAGCATAAGATTGATGAAGAAGTGAGTGACCACTCGAGTAATTATAAGTCGAGTGATTATGGCCATGAGAGTGATAAAGAACAATTCCGTGGATTTGCGAAAGAATTTGAGAGTGATGAGAGTGATGAAGGTGATGTACCAGTTGTTGAGGGAGCTGGTTTACCTAAAGAAAGTGAACTTGCGAGAGTGAGTGAGTGGGAGAGTTCAAGGTCACTCACCAAATTTCGCATAAGTGACACGACTCCAAGCCCTTCCCCAGGTAAATCGCCTTTCAAGCTCCATTTCTACAAGTTAAAAATACTTGAAAAGGCGGCCGCGGCAGCTAGGGAACAAGCTAAAATACTTGGTGAGGATGAGGCTGTGAGTGAGGGTCAGCGTGGTGACCCTTCTCGACCGCCATTGTCTCCCTTATCTACCCACGCCACCCAAGATGACCCGGATGCCCCGCATTCTTCCCCACCACCCCCACCATTGCCAAGGGTTGAGGACCCCCCACTTTCGGCCTATTTGCCTCCTAGGTCCCCCGACAGGAGACATACTGCTGCCGAAAAGGGGAAAGGTAGAAAATATACTAAGAAAATGAAGAAAAGTAAGAGAGTTTTGTTTGAGGCTCCCGCGGCGGCGTCCACCCCTGCCGGCCCCAGCCATACGTCCCCGCAACTTTCCCCACGGTCATCCCCACCTCTCCCGCCTTCAACATGTCTTCCTGCAGAAGTATTTGAGCTCGCATCACCAATACCTGGGCCTAGTGAAAGTGAATCATTGCTTTCTGTGACTCGTCGCAGGCCAAGGAGCCCGGGACCTCGGGAGGACACAGCCTCACCTGTCACTCCTTCCCCACCTCGCCCACCCGCACGCCGCCCACGCATCACTGGTTCCCCGCCAGATTATGTGGGGGCCACTGATGATGAAGGGCACCGCTCTGAAGACTCTGGCCATGATTACATAGGTCCACCGTCAGGGCAAGATGACCACTCTGACGATGACGATGACTATATGGACATCGACGACCCTCGACCCACCCGCTTGGCCCGGCTTCGTGCTGCCCGTCTTTCTGCCCGCCGCCCTGGCCGCCGCCCTGACCGACGCCCTCGCTGCCGCCCTAGGGCGCGCGCCTCCCGAGTTGGCCATGGGCGTACTGGGCTACCAGTTGGAGCTCCTCGTCAGCGTAGACAAGACCCATTCTACGTTTTTCAGTGGCAAGACGTAGTTGATGGGGATGGATACAACCCTGATGTGCCAGCTTTTGATGAGGCACTGGAGGGTTCAGGCATTACCCCCAATTTTCCTGCAGGCCCCAATGCTCCACCACACGAACTATTTGAGGCATTCTTTGATGAGGAGGTGGTAGGCTATGTTGTCAAAGAGACAAACAAGCAGCACCAATTCCAGGTACACTTTTTGGGCAAGGTGACCAAGGGCCATATGAGGAAGTGGACCCCAGTGACTCATCAAGAATTCATGGTGTTCCTGGCACTCACCATGCTAATGCCTCATGTCAGGAAGCATAGGTTGCCTGACTATTGGATCACCAATGATCTGATTTCAACCCCTGCCTTCGGGAAATATATGGCTCGCGACCGGTACCTTGATATCCTCGCAGCGCTCCATCTTGTCACCAACACCGACGTCCACCGCCCAGACAAGCTGTGGAAGATTAGGACGTTGTATGAGATGATGCGAGACCGCTTCACCTCCTACTTCAAGCCCTTCCGCAAGGTCGTCATTGACGAGTCTCTTGTGCTGTTCCGGGGAAAACTCAGCTTCCGGCAGTACATCCCCTCCAAAAGACATCGCTTTGGCATAAAATTCTTTGTGCTGTGCGACTGCACAACTGGCTATGTCCTGGACTTCCTGGTCTACAGCGGGAAGGAAGGGGACGTGCTTGTGGACCCCCTCATTGGATTTGGCGGAGCAGTGGTGCAAGCCATGATGGACCGCTACTTCCATAAGAATCACGTCCTCTACACGGACAACTATTACACGTCCCCCACTCTCTCACAGTACCTGCATGAGCGCAAGACGGGGACTGTAGGCACAGTACGAGGGAAAAGGAAGGGCATGCCAACTTTCCCTGCAAAGACCAAAAAAGGTGATGTCTTCAGGAAGAAGTCGGGGCCCATTCTGGCTATCCACTGGCACGACCAGCGGAAGGTCAACCTCCTGACCACCATCCACAAGGGGGAAATGGTGGAGACTGGCAAGGTGGATCGCCGCACCCAGGCCAGGGTGACCAAGCCCGATACTGTCCTGGACTACAATGTCAACATGAGGCTGGTGGACAAGTCCGACATGCAGATAGGCTTCATTGACTGCCTGCGTACCTCGTGCAGATGGTACAAAAAGTTCTTTCTGCATATGGTGGACATGTCAATTCTGAATGCCTATAATATATACAGGCTTCGGAATGAGAACCCACCCCTGAAGTTCAATAGCCTGCGGAGGTTCCAAAAGCAGGTGTTGACGGGGCTCCTGGAGAAGTATGCTACGCCACAGAGGGCAGTGGCACATCCTGGGCCCGCCGTTATCGACCGCTTGCAGTCTGCTCCATACCTGCTTAGGCACCAGCTTGGTTTCTTTCCTCAGAATGCAGCAGGAAGAACAAATCAGAAGCGGTGCCATGTCTGCTACCACAGCAGGGTGAGGCCGCACCCAGGTAAAAAGTCAACCACGGAGTGTGTGGAGTGCAAGGTGGCACTCTGTGCTGTAGGGTGCTTCGCTGCTTACCACACCAAGCAGGAGTTCTAATAATCATACTGAAATTGCCAAATAAAATGACAATATGTACACTATAATTATATATAGGCAAAAAGTGGAAGAAAACCAATGTATTATAATAAAAAAGTCAAGTATTATGAGAAAATTGATACAAATACAATTCCACCATAATAATATGTGAAAGTGACACATATGTATATACCAAGTGACATTCATATGATTAGAACCTATAGAAATATATCAATCAGTGAAAAAAGACACAATAAATTGTATATAAAACGTTTACAAATCATATAACTAAGTGAAAGTGACACAAGACCTAAGATTTGATGGCCAAAGTATAATAAACACCTGTGATAATGAATAATCAGTGCCTAATACAACAATAACCTACCTCAATTACTAATAAAATGTACGGTATCGAGTGAAAATGAGCATTATCAGTGACAGTGACACTCTCTAAAGCATATTTGTCAAAGTGAAAGTGACACAAGACCTAAGATTTGATGGCCAAAGTATAATAAACACCTGTGATAACGAATAATCAGTGCCTAATACAACAATAACCTACCTCAATTACTGTACTAATAAAATGTACGGTATCGAGTGAAAATGAGCATTATCAGTGACAGTGACACTCTCTAAAGCATATTTGTCAAAGTGAAAGTGACACAAGACCTAATATTTGATGGCCAAAGTATAATAAACACCTGTGATAACGAATAATCAGTGCCTAATACAACAATAACATACCTCAATTACTAATAAAATGTACGGTATCGAGTGAAAATTACCAATATCAGTGAAATTGATACCCTAATAAACATATTTTATATAATTGGCCTCAAAATAACTAGAAAATATCAAATAAACATCACATTCTCAATATCAAACACTAAAATCGTCTAAGGGAGATAAATACTTTGGCGCGGCGAGCGGCTAGGTGCGTCGTAGCCAGGGCGGGCGGACGCTTTCGGACGCGTGAGGAAATTCCCGCATAAAAAAGCACTCGTCTTCCCGCGCTCACCATTATGCAACCAGAGGGGCTAGAGACCTCTACTAAACGCCATTCGACAGAGGAAGGTTTGTGGAACATTATTTTTTTTTATTCACAACATTACATGCAATATTCATTCATTTACAGAGTAGTTAACATAGGTAAAAAATCCTCAAAACCCCCGGTACAGCAGTACAGTCATAAGCTATAGCCCCCGGGGCTGGAGGGTTAAAATTTATTTTTTTTTTCTCTGACTCTTAACCCGTACAGCCCCAGCGACGCGTCTGACGCGTCGGCGATGTATGTAACGCACAGCCCCAGAGACACGTCTGGCGCGTCACCCTAATTGCGCCGACCGTAACCTCAGGTGTAGCCACTCAAGAGGGCTCAGATTTGTATGGGAACTGTGTACGTATCCCACGCAACCGTGCCAATGGTTGAAAACTCTCAAAGTCCACGTGCGTGCGCGTGAGCGCACAATAACCTGGTTTTTTGGGGTAATTGCCTTCAATTTTTTACTCTTGTAATATACGTTTTTGGGGGCTCTGTAGGACCATTCTTTAAGCTTTTTGAGCGGTTTTTCGTGGTTTTTCCTTCATTCCTAACCCATTCGCTATTGTTTCTGGAATAAAACCATTTTTTAAAAACCGGCCGGGTTCTGGTGAACAAACATTACAAACCAAGCTGGGGCTCCACGGGTTAAGAGTCTTCCCGCAGTTCCCGGGTTAATGGGGGTGGCCATACACAAAATGCCCCCAAGCAAACCTATCTCCTGTAAGAGGGACAACCCGAGCCAGTTTACTGAAGGACTTACAGGATTGACCACTCAATTTAGGGTCCGTCTGACTCCGAGGCCTTTTATGTATTTTTTAGCACTATTTTTCTACAGTGGTGTTAGGCTAAACCATCCACTAACCTGCTTCACCCTAAGATAGCAGTACTGATTTGTATAAGGTGTACTCCCCTAGACAGGTTGCCGACCAAGGCTGACGAGTCCCATCCACCCGGATTTTTATAAGGTTACTTCCCCTAGATGGGTTGCCGACCAAGGCTAACGAGTCTCATCCACCCAAAAATCTTGAACACTAACCTCTGTAGTAATTGTTAGGGGTCACTTGAAGCATGCCATGCTTACAGGTACCTACCCGATAGCACTATCGTTAGTGAGTGATGATGTTCTTTGTACTTTTGTTGCAAATATAGCTTAACCCCTTCAGACTCATATGATGCAGAGGTTGCCAGATTAGCAATAAGAAATAGAGTTCTCTCACTCTTATAATTACCTCTCCAGAATTAGTTTTCTGCCCACAGCTAACTCAAAGACAACTGCAGAGGTTGAAGTAACTAAACTAAAGGTTTCTAAATACCCCTGATGGTAACAAAGGCTTTAAAGTATCCCCAATAGGCTCAACACAGCTAACTCAAAGACAACTGCAGAGGTTGAAGTAACTAAACTAAAGGTTTCTAAATACCCCTGATGGTAACAAAGGCTTTAAAGTATCCCTAATAGGCTCAACACAGCTAACTCAAAGACAACTGCAGAGGTTTAAGTAACTAAACTAAAGGTTTCTAAATACACCTGATGGTAACAACGGCTTTAAAGTATCCCTAATAGGCTCAACATAGCTAACTCAAAGACAACTGCAGAGGTTGAAGTAACTAAACTAAAGGTTTCTAAATACCCCTGATGGTAACAAAGGCTTTAAAGTATCCCCAATAGGCTCAACACAGCTAACTCAAAGACAACTGCAGAGGTTGAAGTAACTAAACTAAAGGTTTCTAAATACCCCTGATGGTAACAAAGGCTTTAAAGTATCCCCAATAGGCTCAACACAGCTAACTCAAAGACAACTGCAGAGGTTGAAGTAACTAAACTAAAGGTTTCTAAATACCCCTGATGGTAACAAAGGCGTTAAAGTATCCCTAATAGGCTCAACACAGCTAACTCAAAGACAACTGCAGAGGTTGCAGTAACTAAACTAAAGGTTTCTAAATACCCCTGATGGTAACAAAGGCTTTAAAGTATCCCTAACCGGCTCAAAATCGCGTCACATGTCGGAGAGGGTTAATATAAAATTTGATATAAATTGTAGTTTCTTTATTCATACAGAATTTAGTCAAATTTACCAGAACATCCCGGACTTCCCAAATTGACTAATTCCTTGAACATGACGAGGTGCATTGTTATAATATGTGCGATCAGTTTGCTTGGGAACCAAATTGACTTGCTCATGTAGTTGTGTACACCCTATGTGGTGGATTGTTCTATTTTATTTATACATTTTATTTTATTAAGCGTTGTTTCCACATAGCAATTTTGATCAGTTCTTTTGCATTTATCTTGTATCGTCCCAGTTTTGGTGTGTTTATTTTGCAAGTTTTACATTATAAACTCCTACACGACTAGAGTAATCAAGCTATTGTATATATTGGGTCTAAGTACAGTACATGATTAGATTGATATCCAAAATTCGAAAATGGATATTAATCGTGATCGTGTACTTAGCCTTTAACCTAACAAGTGCGCATGGGGGTAATTGAAAACGTCCCCCTGTGCTGACGTATTTGAGGTGTTTCCGTCACTAAAATATTCATTGTACCATTAATAGCATTAATAATTATCCATATGCGCCTATTATGGGTTGATTATAAAGGTATTAACCTGAAACAACAATAAAACGAGTGAAAACAGCGTTTGGATGGTCAAAATCGGAGATATAGCCCGCGAGTTGTATAATGTATGGGTGAGGCAAACTGCTTTCCCGCCAATTTCCCCCAAGGCCACTGAGACACAGTCGATCGATACTCTCTCTCTCTCTCTTGCACTCGCTTGCCATCAGTGATGACAACACCCTGCTTGCAACTCGCTAATGTTAGCACGAAAATATACCTCAGAATAAGGGAATAATAGGTCAAATAGGTGATAACTGAAGGAGAGGAGGAAAGTGGGGAAGGAGGGGAGGTAGAGGACTGAGATTTTGCATGGCCCAGGGGCCAAAAAAAAAAAAATAAAAAAAAAAAAAAAAAAAAAAAATTTTCGATGTCAAAAGTTTATTTTTTATTTTACTTACTCTCAAGAGTCTTCCCGCAGTCCGCCGGGGGAACTCTTAAGAGTCTCCCCGCAGCTCCCGGGTTAAGGGTAGGTTTTTAGTTGATTCCCTAGACTTCCATCAAGCTTAAAATTACTCCCCCTTGATAAATTTGTACATTTTTCGGTAGAAAAATTTCCCGGCCAAAGGCCGGTTCCCCTTAAATTATAGGCTCGCTATCGCTCGCCAGGAAAAAATCGACACCTAAATGGCACGAATGGTCTTACAATTGACAGAAATGGGGCGAGGGTTCTTAAAATCGCCAAACTAATGGGGCAAGCGTCTTTAAATCTCACAAGCAATGGGGCTAAACATGAGGGAGAAAGAGGTTCAGAAAAAAATCCTCCAAGTGGAAATCTCCCCTTAACTGCGTTGGTGGTGTAATGGTTTAGGTGCTTATGTTCTGGGTGTGGTGTCCTGAGTTGGAATCCCGGGAGGACCATATGCTTTCATTAATTTATTCAAGTGCATTGCGGTTTGTAACGGAGGATTAATGTTAAGAACGGGGTGTTCCTTAATATCTACCATTTAGTAAGGTTCAGCCAGGGAATAGGTGAAGAAATTTACAGCCTATTTGCTCTAGCCCATTTTGAGTTACAGAGGTTAGGGATCACAATTTCTGGTCTACCTAAAATGAATAGACTATAGTATCTATCTATCTATCTATTGCCTGACGCCGTGATCCCCGAAGGGGTGGCCATGAACGAACCGCCCCCATGCACCTCTGTCCCCAGTCAGTCGACGCCCCTCCCCCCAACCAGCACCGCCTTCATTCATGTAGTTCCTCACTCCATCCTTCCACCTCATATTCGGTCTACCTCTCCCCCTCTGTCCCTCCACCTCGCTCTCGTACACCCTCTTAGTCATTCTCTCGCTTTCCATACGTTCCATATGGCCGAACCATCTCAAGTTGTTCCTTTTCACACTTTCCAGCACATCTACCTTCACACCACACCTCCTTCTTACTTCCTCATTAGTCTGTCTATCCCTCCATGTAATTCCGCACGCACTCCTTAAGTAATTCATTTCCACTGCTCTCACTCTTGGTCTGAGTCTCTCAACCAACGTCCATGCTTCGCTTCCGTAAGTCAGTGTCGGGATTACCACACTGTCGTGCAAGGACTTCTTCACTTCCATACTGACCACCCTATTTCTTGTTACTGCTTTTAGCGTTCCTACAACCCTCTTCCCCTGTAGTACAGTCGCGCTAATAAGTCATGTCCCAGCTGTCATTACGTTTGGTTTGCTCTGTGCTGTATTAATGTCTGTCAGATGTTGAATAGGGTGGGTAAGTGTAGGAACATGTCTGTATATTTCACTCGATATGAAGAAATGAAGCTTAGATATTGCTGATACCAATTATTGATCAAAACATACTGCCGAGACATGACTTATTAGCGCGACTGTACACATAATTAATATAATAATGTTTTGAAGGAATGTTTTAAGGGTAGATGGGTAGAGTTTCTGGTCCCCCTTTGTCACGTTTAGCCCCACTAATTTTCAGATTTTAGACGTTCAGCCCATTAGTTTGGCGCTTTTAAGACCTTTAGCTCCACTTTTTTTTTCAATCTTAAGACTTTTCGTGTCATTTAGGTGTCTCTTTTTTCCTGGCAAGCTTAGCCTGTAATTTAAGAGGAACCGGCCTTTGGCCGGGAAATTTTTCCATCATAAAATGTACAAATTTATCTTGAAGGAGAGTTTTGGGCAGGTTTTATTTTTTTATTAAGCTTGATGGAGGTCTGGGGAGGAAACTTTTGTTTTGTTTTTTGTTTTTTTTAAAGAGACAATGAACGGAGGAAGGAAAAACACAGATAAAACAAAAAGGTCCATGTGCCTAAAGGCATCCTCCATTCATAAAATGTTTGTAACAACTGGATTTAAACATTTGTAGATTGTAAGTTTGTGGAAAGCAATTCGAGGGAAGTGAATTCCAAAGAGTAGTAGCTCTGGGGATAAATGAATTCATTTATATAAACTAATGAATTGATATAAAGATACATATATGAGGAAATAAATAAACCCATAGTTAAGTAGATACTAGTGCATATAATTCACACCATGTACCAATGTTTGTGTGTCTGCCTGCTATGACCGGAACACCCCCGCGAGATCTGGGCCCGAGGAATCTTTGTGCTCCTATAACACGACTATATGGGCGGCAGAGCCCCTCGCGTTGTAGGAATAACACTTTATATGGAGATAATTCTATATGGGTCTGAACCCCACAATTTTGCCCCCTTGTTTCCGGATTTCTTGCTAAACAAACCCCTATATTACCTACCAGATACCATCAAACCATTAACAAATATAAAAAAATATCACTTACCTTAAAACTAATGAAGAAAAATGGGTCGATCCGACCCTCGCACTATATCAAATAATATTATTAGTTAAAAAATGTTTCAATCTACAATATCATGACCAATTAACTGAATAAATGTGCTATTTATCGGGACCCCCCCTCGTGTTGCAGGAGGATCGCGTTGTAGGAATTAGTGTTACGGACTGTACATACATACATACATTTTATTTTGTTGTTTCTGTTCAGGTTATGTCTCGAGTCAACTACATGGAGGTATAGGGTATATACTGTACGTACATACATACATACATTTACCAGTCTGGCTTTCACTAAGGGGGAATTTCCACTTGAGGGATTTTTTTCTTGACCCCTTTCTCCCTCATGTCTAGCCCCATTGCTTTTGAAATTTTAAGACGTTTGCCCCATTAGTTTGGTGATTTTAAGAATTTCCGCCCCATTCTGTCATTCGTGCCATTTAGGTGTCGATTTTATCCTGGCGAGCGATAGCGAGCCTGTAATTTAAGAGTAACCGGCCTTTGGCCGGGACAGTTTTCTACCGAAAAATGTACAAATTTATCTTGAAAGGGGGTCAAGGGGGTGACATTTTAAGATTGATGGAGGAGTAGGAAACAAACTAAAAACCTCCCCTTAAGTTTTCAATCTGGGGACCACCAAAATCAACACACTGACAATTATTGTGCTATTGACCCGAGTGTTAGTTCCTACACCCAACTACTGTACTAGCCTATACATATATATATATATATATATATACAGTATGTAGCACCAACGAACCTGACCCCTTGATCCCTCCTTACCTCTCTGTAACTCAAAAGAGGCTAGAGCAAATTGGCTGTAAATATCCACACTTATTTCCTGGTGAACTCTTCCCAAATGATAAAAATGTCAGCCCGATTGCTTTCATTCATTTCGAGTTATAAGACGTTAAGGGGGGTGACCTGCTGGCTGTTATTTCTGTCCTTTTCTCTCTTTCTCTGGCTTGTATCCATTCGGCCCTATTCAGCCAACTATTTTAAGACGTTTATCCCCATCTAGGTGTCGATTTCTTCCTGGCGAGCGATAGCGAGCCAGCATTATATGAAGAAATCCGGCTTCGCCGGAGACATTTTTCTATCGAAAAATGTACAAATTTAGCCTGCTGTCAAACAAAAATTAAAAATATGCTGGCTCGCTACCGCTCACCAGTAAAAAAATGACACCTGGATGGGGATAAACGTCTTAAAACAGTAGGCTGAATGGGGCCACATGGATACAAGCCAGAGAAAGATAGAAAAGGACAGAACCAAAACAGGTCACCCCCCCTTAAGGGATCAAGGTTATTGTCAAGTTCGCTGGCACTACCTTTACCAAACTGGTTAGTATTACTGGTTTCTCATATTCGTGGCGCAATGCATAAGGTGTTGATTTTCGGTGTGAGCGTCCTGGGTTCGAATCACGTGTGTTTGTAATATTTCATTAATCGATTTTAGGAGTAGAGTTGGTTGTTGGATAGGAACCCCGCCCATCCGGTGCGCTCAGATCCGGAAACCCAAGAGATCCGGACAGGCATTTCGATCCAGACTCATTGTTCAGCCATCCAAACTTATCTGGATGGCTTTGGAAAAATACAAGTCAATCCGGAAACCAATGAGACGAATACAAGTTACCGCACGTATTGTTACCGCACGTATTGTTTACATCCAACGTTAGACTTGTATGTCAGCCATCCGGATTTGTCTGGATGACTGAAACCTAAGTCGGGTTGTTTAAGGGGGGGTGACCTGTTTTGGTTCTGTCCTTTTCTATCTTTCTCTGACTTGTATCCATTTGGCCCCATTCAGCCTACTGTTTTAAGACGTTTATCCCCATCCAGGTGTCAATTTTTTACTGGTGAGCGAGGCAGCATATTTTTTATTTTTGTTTGACAGCAGGCTAAATTTGTACATTTTTCTATAGAAAAATGTGTCCGGCGAAGCCGGATTTCTTTATATAATGCTGGCTCTGGCTCGCTATCGCTCGCCAGGAAGAAATCGACACCTAGATGGGGATAAACGTCTTAAAATAGTTGGCTGAATGGGGCCGAATGGATACAAGCCAGAGAAAGAGAGAAAAGGACAGAATAGAAAGCAGGTGACCGCCCTTAAGTTAGATATCCGGACCCGTATTTCAGCCTTTAGGAGTTGTCTGGATGGCTGAATATATTACCGGACTTTTGGCAGATCCAGACAGGGTTCTCCCTCCAATTGCCGACTTGCGAGTTTCGTTCTATAAGGAAGTTGGAGCCGTAAGAATCGATATTAAACAGAAATACAATAACAATGTAGGTTTCTGATGGATAAAAAGTATGTTGAATTGGTTTTCATGTACTGTATTTATAAATGTACTACGCCCGAATTTTAACAGGTAATTCTGATAAATGTCTACAACACCATCTTCCTGGTGATGGGCTGGTCTATCAGAGTGAGAACTGAGCAATCTCTGCCATACCCATAGCTTACTCTGACTGTTCCTTTTACTTTTATATTTTCTAGATCTCAAGTGACGGCGTCTCTTCCGTGGATTGACCTCCCAGTCTACCTAGATTGGAAGCCAAAGCGTCACATTTTTTCCTTTGCCCCTCAACTTTCTCTTCATAATTGCTGAGGGGCACAGGGCCCTGGGTGGGGCTTTGGTTTCCCGGGCGTTTCCGCACCCTCCTCAGCTCCCCGCCATGGAGTGGCTTCGGTCACCCAGGCTTTATTGTGGTCGGCAGTGAGGGTTCTGTGGGGGCGCACGGTTATGGCCTTGGCCTTGCTCGGGGCCTTGGGGCTGTTCGGCCAGGCAGCTTGGAGAACCAACAACAACAACACCATCTTCCTAATAGAATGAAGCTCGTAAGTGGTCAATTAGTCTGGATGGCCAAGGTTTCACTTCTACAATTACCAATAAAACAACAATACATTTTCTTTTATACTGTATACTTTTGCCATATTCCCGACGGGGCTTACTAAACTACAAAACCGGAACAGAAAACTACAAGCTACTAAACAGGCCACTAAGGGGAGACTGGCCGTTTGTTTGGTCTATTAAGGGGAGGTTTTTAGTTTAGTCCGTAGATATCCTTCAAGCTTAAGATTACACCCCCTTGAGCCCCTTTCAAGATAAATTTGAACCTTTTTCGGTAGAAAAATGACGGTTCCTCTTAAATTACAGGCTCGCTATCGCTCGCCAGGATAAAATCGACACCTAAATGGCACGAAAGGTCTTAAAATTGACAGAAATGGGTTGAAAGTTCTTAAAATTGTCAAAATAATGGGGCGAACGTCTTAACATTAGGAAAACAATGGGGCTAAACATGAGGGAGAAAGGAGTCAAGAAAAAAATCCCTCAAGTGGAGATCTCCCCTTAATTCATTTATTCATGTATATTTTTAGTTTCCTCGCTAGACCTCCATCAAGCTTAGAAAAACACCCCCTAGACCCACTTTTAAGATAAATTTGTACATTTTTTGGTAGAAAAATGTCTCGGTCGAAGGCCGTTCCTCTTAAAACTGCAGGCTCGCTCTCGCTCGGCAGGAAATAATAGACACCTAAATGGCGCGAAAGGTCTTAAACTTGACAACGAAATGGGGCGAAAGGTGTTAAAATCGCCAACTAATGGGCCGAACGTCTTTGTAATCTCAAAACTAGTGGGGCTAAGCATGAGGGAGAAGGGGGTCCAGAAAAAGCGGTCTGCCATACTCCGAATGAATTACAGTGACGTTATTGGTGACAGTACAGTCGCGCTAATAAGTCATGTCTCGGCACCAAGTATGTTTTGATCAATAATTGGTATCAGCAATATCTAAGCTTCACTTCTTCATATCGAGTGAAATATACAAACATGTTCCTACACTTACCCACCCTATTCAACATCTGACAGACATTAATACAGCACAGAGCAAGCCAAACGTAATGACAGCTGGGACATGACTTATTAGCGCGACTGTACCAGGAATGTCTTTTATATCACATGCTAGCCACTATTAGACAATTTTATTCAGCTTAGGAAGGACCTCTAGCAAAAAATACGGCTTCAAACTATCTCACCCAACCCTTCTAACTACCACACATCTCAAAGGGTTAAAGGGAGGTATTTAGTTTGTTCCCTAGACCTCCATCAAGCTTAAAATTACACCCCCTTGAGTCCCTTTCAAGATAAATTTGTAAATTTTTCGGTAGAAAAATGTCCCGGCCAAAGGCCGGTTCCCCTTAAATTACAGGCTCGCTATCGCTCGCCAGGATAAAATCGACACCTGAATTGCACGAAAGGTCTTAATATGGGGTGAAAGTTCTTAAAATCGCTAAACTAATGGGGCCAACGTTTTATAATATCAAAAGCAATGGGGCTAATCATGAGGGAGAAAGGGGTCAAGAAAAAAATCCCTCAAGTGGAGATCTCCCCTTAACCTTATACATAATTGGTGATACTGCAATTATTACTAGTTATTTTTTCAGCTGATGGTAAATCGAATCCTTTAGCAGTGAATTTCCCGATACTTAATGGAAACAATATTAAATTAACATACTGTATATCCAAGTCATATTTATGGATACGAGTTACTTGAGAATTGCGTGCGGAGTTACATGGAAGGATAGACAGACTAATGAGGAAGTAAGGAGGTGTGGTGTGGTGTGGAGGTAGATGTGCTGGAAAGTGTGAAAAGGAACAACTTGAGATGGTTCGGCCATATGGAACGTATGGAAAGCGAGAGAATGACTAAGAGGGTGTACGAGAGCGAGGTGGAGGGACAGAGAGGGAGAGGTAGGCCGAATGAGAGGTGGAAGGATGGAGTTAAGAAGTATATGGATGAAGGCAGTGCTGGTTGGGAGCAGGGGCGTCGACTGACTGACGGGACAGAGGTGCATGGGGGCGGTTCGTTCGTGGCCACCCCTTCAGGGATTACGGCGTCAGGCAATATATAGATAGACATTATAATAATACTCAGCTGTTACATAGAGTGTGGTGGTGAAATGCTTTGGTAATTTTGAAAACTTGGTACTAATACGATGCAGACTTGGTACACAGTAGATTCATATGTTTTCTTAACCCTTTGAGTACCAGCGACGTGTGTTATATTTTATTCTAGCTAAATTTAGACGATATTATGCAGCTTAGGAAGGATCTGTGGCATTTTAATGGGTTGGTTGAGCTAGTTTGGAGCCTTAGTATTGCTAGAGGTCCTTCCTAAGCTGAATAAAACCTCTAATAGTTGCCAAAATATGATAAAAGGACGTCCCTGGTACTGTACGGGTTAAACTAACGAGAAGGGATTCAATTTACCATCAGCTGAAATATAACCTACTACATTACTACAGTACAGTCGCGCTAATAAGTCATGTCCCAGCTGTTATTACGTTTGGCTTGCTCTGTGCTGTATTAATGTCTGTCAGATGTTGAATAGGGTGGGTAAGTGTAGGAACATGTTTGTATTTTTCACCTAATATGAAAAAAATAACGCTTAAATATTGCTGATACCAATTATTGATCAAAACATAGTTGGTGCCGAGACATCACTTATTAGCGCGACTGTACATCACTATAATTAATAATTGAATATCAGTACCTCTTTATTTCACATTTTCCTCTCCGTGTAGCAGGGAATCCGTCACCATCTTTTTCAACTATAGTGACGTCCTGCAGTCCTGCCAATTGGGGAAAAATAGGAAAATAGTTATAGGCTGGATACATGTTTATTAAAATCATTTGTGTTGTCCCTATGCAAGGCTCTGTCCTGAGTCGGCCACCCCCATAAAAAAAAAAAATGGGGGAATCAGCCTGAGTACATACATACATACATACATACCTGTACATACATACAGTACATACATACATATAAGTACATTTATCTTATCATTATTATTTTTTTACTAGTATTAAAATAATGGTTATTATTAACAAGAATACTGTACTATAATTATCAATAAATATACTGCTATATTAATAAAAATAGTTAGGCTACCACTCTTATCATTACCTCTCCAAAATTAGTTTTCTGCCCACAGCTAACTCAAAGACAACTGCAGAGGTTGAAGTAACTAAACTAAAGGTTTCTAAATACCCCTGATGGTAACAAAGGCTTTAAAGTATCCCCAATAGGCTCAACACAGCTAACTCAAAGACAACTGCAGAGGTTGAAGTAACTAAACTAAAGGTTTCTAAATACCCCTGATGGTAACAAAGGCTTTAAAGTATCCCCAATAGGCTCAACACAGCTAACTCAAAGACAACTGCAGAGGTTGAAGTAACTAAACTAAAGGTTTCTAAATACCCCTGATGGTAACAAAGGCTTTAAAGTATCCCCAATAGGCTCAACACAGCTAACTCAAAGACAACTGCAGAGGTTGAAGTAACTAAACTAAAGGTTTCTAAATACCCCTGATGGTAACAAAGGCTTTAAAGTATCCCCAATAGGCTCAACACAGCTAACTCAAAGACAACTGCAGAGGTTGAAGTAACTAAACTAAAGGTTTCTAAATACCCCTGATGGTAACAAAGGCTTTAAAGTATCCCTAATAGGCTCAAAATCGCGTCATATGTCGGAGAGGGTTCATTTCATTCAGAGATGGGCAAAAATACTCTAAAATTGATATAAATACAATACAGTACTCAATACTGCCCTCAAAAAGTATTTAAATACTAAATACATTACTGGGAACTTGAAAGTAACTAAATAATAAATACATCTTAAATACATTTTATTAATAATTTCTGTAATTGTAGGCATGCCATATGGGATATTTACCCAATACTGAATGTGGAAGTTGAACATCCAATATGCCTATATGAATATTACTAGCAGTCTTATCATAATACCAGTTCCTTGACTGTTACGCTCAATAGAGAGTGACTGAAGTGTGCTAGGGAAAAATTATGAGTAGGCTACTACCCAGTGGGCCGGACAGGAACCGAACGTGTTGCCGCCGGCCCGCCTGGGTAGTGTCTCTGACGGTCTAACCATCACCGACGGTTTCCGTGTTGATGTGTTGCCGGTGCCACACAGTCTGGCTGAGTCTGCAGCAGCCACGGTCCGTCTACTAGCCTATTTATAATTTTCCCAAGGTATACCACATTGTGGCACATGTCCACAACTAATGCATTTTTCAAGACTCAAGACCTGTCAGAAAAACTTATTTTTGCAAATGTATTTAAACAATGTATTTAAACAAATTATTTAAAAATACAAAATACCTATGTCATAATGTATTTAAATACTGTGACAAATTTATTTATAAATTATTATGTTCCTTCCAACAACCAACCATACTCCTAAAATCGATTAATGAAATTTACAAACACATGTGGCAGTCCGTGGACCCGAACCCAGGATGCTCACACCGAAAATGAACACCTTATACATCGCACCACGAAGACAGTAAATACAGTATTTAAATACAATTTGTATTTAAATACATATTTATGTATTTTTCAAATACATTACTGACCATCTCTGATTTCATTGGAGGTGTTTGGTGTTGTGGTGAAATTAATAAAATATAGATTATCATTAATATTATTTTTATTAGTATTAACATATGGTTATTATTATTAAAAAATATTATAATTATCAATATATATACAGTACTGCTATATTAATAAAAATAGTTATTAATATCAATAATAGCATAAAAATCAACATGGTCCTATCCAGAGTGAGGCTTGGCATCCTCTACCCAACCTTAGCTGTTTCTGTCTGTCTCTTTTACTGTCCTACTTTTCCTTCTGGGGGCAGGAGGTTGGGAATCCTTCTCCCCTTGTATAATTCTCCTACTCAACGAAACAGAGTAATGGGCGAGGGAACGGGAAAGTGGTCCCAGACCCTAAGATTTTGATTAGTTCTTTTGAATTTATCTTGTCATCCCAGTTTTGGTTTGTTTGTTTTGCAAGTTTTACATTATAATTGGAACTTTACATGTTTCTGTTGAGGCTCTGTCTCGAGTCAGCCACCATCAGCAATACGGTATGTGCCTGTACATATTTACAATACTGTACTTGTATGAAGCAGTATAAATTATAATGTAAAACTTGCAAAATAAACAAACCAAAACTGGGACGACACAAGATAAATGTAATCGTAAGACAACTTGAAATACAAATCCTATACAAACAAGCACTTTTAGTCCGTCTCACACATAGTCTGGCTCACATACAGGTCTCTCTTCATTTAGGGTTGGGTTACGTTCCTGGAAACCCGATCTTCAATACAAAAATCATATAGCAAACCCTAAAATTATTGGGGTAAATGGGAATGCGTTTTGGGACCAGCCAAAACCCAAACCCAAACACCTAAAAACCTATAATAACACAGTATTGTATATCAAGGTGTGGTGGAGTGGTCTTGTCACTGGCCTGGTAATCCAAAGGTCCGGGTTCAAATCCCGATGTATCAATGGGAAGATATTATTGGGATGGAATTTGTGCTGTACCTAGTATCAGTGCATTACCACAAGCCCACCGAAATGTCAATAAAATACCCTCATTGTTCCCTGATTAAATAGCACTGTATGAATATTTCCATATTCAAAATATGCTATAGGGGTGCAATGCCTGGTGAGTTATCTGCTCAACAGGTGGCGTTGTGTGTGTGTGTAAGTGTGAGAGTCCGAGTGTAGGGGGTGAGACAGTGAAGCACGGGAACGAGGTGGCTTCAGAGATTGGGTCGTTTCGGGCCATGAGTGAGCACCGTGCCTCATGTGAAGGCAAGATGGCAGGTGCTCGTTGTACTCTACGTGCTTCACATGTCTCACTCCCTAGACTGGAACAATACCTCACAGACTTCACTGTTCATTGTAAAGCGGTGAATGTTAAGGCTCTCAGCCTATGCCCGAGAGGAAGTAAGTTGGAATATAGAAAAAAAAAAAAAAAGGCATCGGATAGTGAGCGAGACCTGTATAATTATATTCTTTCCTTCATTCCTATAAAATATACCTTACTTAGAATTAAAATGAGTTTATACCTTACTTAAGCCAATATCACACGAGTGCTTTTTCACTCAACATTTATCCTTAACACTGGTCCGGTAGCTTATAAGGTAAACATTTAATATTTTTCTGTTACCTAAATTCATCTACAATCAGTCTAGTTTCTGATAGCAGTGCAAAATATTCCAGAAATGTTGCCAGAAAAATGTTGATCATCGAATGTTGACTATAGAAGCTCTCGTGTGATACCGGCTTTTAGAATTAGAATTAGTTTTCCGTCTAACCATGTTATATAACTTAACATTATACTCTAGGTACCTTCAAAGGTATGAGGAAGTAAGAAGGAGGTGTGGTGTGGAGGTAGATGTGCTGGAAAGTGTGAAAAGGAACAACTTGAGATGGTTCGGCCATATGGAACGTATGGAAAGCGAGAGAATGACTAAGAGGGTGTACGAGAGCGAGGTGGAGGGACAGAGGGGGAGAGGTAGACCGAATATGAGGTGGAAGGATGGAGTGAGGAACTACATGAATGAAGGCGGTGCTGGTTGGGGGGAGGGGCGTCGACTGACTGGGGACAGAGGTGCATGGGGGCGGTTCGTTCGTGGCCACCCCTTCGGGGATCACGGCGTCAGGCAATAGATAGATAGATAGACCTTCAAAAGATTTTATACAACATAGGAAGGACTTATCCGAGGTAAATAATATGGGGAAGTATCATATATTTGAACTGTTTCAGTATTAAAAGTCTTGGTGAAATCATCCTGGTTTTTTGTTCTTGTATTTCAAAATTTAATATTGCTAAAGCATTATTTCCACATAGTGATTTTGATAAGTGCTTTTGTCTTCATATTGTGTCGTCCCTGTTTTGGTTTGTTGATTTTGCAAGTTTTACATTATAACGTGACGAGAGTGCGTTGTTATGTGTGCGATTAGTTTGCTTGGGAACCAGAGTAACTTGCTCATGTAGTAATGTACACCCTATGTGGTGGATTGTGTTCTTTTATTTATAAAATATTATTTTACTTAAGCGTTGTTTCCACATAGCGATTTTGATTAGTTGTTGTCTTTTTGCTGTGTTCGTATAAGTTTTGGTTTGTTTATTTTGCAAGTTTTACATTATAATAATACTCTAGGTACCTTCAATAGATTTTATACAACATAGACCTAG